>WNWK01011286.1:0-65343 GCA_009830355.1 Cherax destructor
GTGGAGTGTATAGTGTGGTGGAGTGTATGGTGTGGTGGAGTGTATAGTGTGGTGGAGTGTATAGTGTGGTGGAGTGTGGTGGAGTGTATAGTGTGGTGGAGTGTGGTGGAGTGTATAGTGTGGTGGAATGTATAGTATGGTGGAGTGTATAGTGTGGTGGAGTGTATAGTGTGGTGGAGTGTATAGTGTGGTGGAGTGTATAGTGTGGTGGAGTGTATAGTGTGGTGGAGTGTATAGTGTGGGGGAGTGTATAGTGTGGTGGAGTGTATAGTGTGGTGGAGTGTATAGTGTGGTGGAGTGTATAGTGTGGGGAGTGTATAGTGTGGTGAGGTATAGTGTGGTGGAGTGTATAGTGTGGTGGAGTGTATAGTGTGGGGAGTGTATAGTGTGGTGGAGTGTATAGTGTGGTGGAGTGTATAGTGTGGTGGAGTGTATAGTGTGGTGGAGTGTATAGTGTGGTGGAGTGTATAGTGTGGTGGAGTGTATAGTGGGGAGTGTATAGTGTGTGGAGTGTATAGTGTGGTGGAGTGTATAGTGTGGTGGAGTGTGGGGAGTGTATAGTGTGGTGGAGTGTATAGTGTGGTGGAGTGTATAGTGTGTGGAGTGTATAGTGTGGTGGAGTGTATAGTGTGGGGAGTGTATAGTGTGGTGGAGTGTATAGTGTGGTGGAGTGTATAGTGGTGAGTGTATAGTGTGGGGAGTGTATAGTGTGGTGGAGTGTATAGTGTGGGGAGTGTATAGTGTGGGGAGTGTATAGTGTGGGGAGTGTATAGTGGGGAGTGTATAGTGTGGGGAGTGTATAGTGGTGGAGTGTATAGTGTGGTGGAGTGTATAGTGTGGTGGGGTAGTGTGGTGGGAAGTGTGGGGAGGTGGGGGACTGACTGTTCTATTGATTTACTCTCTGCCCCACCCGCCCACCCCACCCACTCCGCCACTCCCCGCCCACCCCACCCACTCCGCCACTCCCCGCCCACCCCGTCTATTCCAGACCGCCCTCCTGCGTCAACCCTCCCCCATCCTCCCCATCTCTCTCTCTAACAGCATCCCCAACCCTCTCTCTCCCTCCCCCTCCCCACATACTACTACTGCTGCTGCTGCTACTGCTGTTATTGTTGTTGCTTCTGCTGCTACTACTGCTGCTGCTACTACTGCTGCTGCTACTACTGCTGCTGCTACTACTGCTGCTGCTACTACTGCTGTTGCTACTACTGCTGCTGCTACTGCTGCTGTTGCTACTACTGCTTGCTGCTGCTGCTACTACAGTTGCTGCTACTACTGCTGTTTCTGCTGCTGCTACTGTTGTTGTTGCTTCTGCTACTACTGTTGCTGCTGCTGCTACTGCTGTTGTTGCTGCTGCTGCTACTACTGTTGTTGATAATACTGCTGTTGTTGTTGCTTCTGCTCTACTACCGTGCTGCTGCTATCGTTGTTGTGCTGCTACTACTGTTGCTGTTGCTGCTGCTACTACAGTTGCGGATAATACTGCTGTTGTTGCTGTTCCTGCTACTACTGCGGTTGCTGCTGCTACTACTGTTGCTGTTGCTGCTGCTACTACAGTTGCGGATAATACTGCTGTTGTTGCTGTTCCTGCTACTACTGTTGCTGCTGCTACTACTGCGGTTGCTGCTGCGCTGCTGCTGCTGCTGCTACTACTACTGCTGTTGTTGCTGCTGCTGCTACTACTACTGCTGCTGATAATACTGCTGTTGTTGCTGTTGCTGCTACTGCTACTACTGTTGCTGCTGTTGTTGTTGCTGCTGCTACTACTGTTGTTGTTGCTGTTGCTGCTACTACTACTGTTGTTGATAATACTGCTGTTGTTTCTGTTGCTGCTACTACTGCTGTTGTTGTTGCTGCTACTACTGCTGTTGTTGTTGTTGCTGCTGCTACTACTGTTGTTGTTGTTGTTGCTGCTGCTACTACTGTTGTTGTTGCTGTTGCTGCTACTACTACTGTTGCTGATAATACTGCTGTTGTTGCTGTTGCTGCTACTACTGCTGTTGTTGTTGCTGCTACTACTGCTGTTGTTGCTGCTGCTGCTGCTGCTACTACTGTTGCTGCTGTTGTTGTTGCTGCTGCTACTACTGTTGCTGCTACTACTGCTGTTGTTGCTGCTGCTGCTGCTACTACTGTTGCTGCTGTTGTTGTTGCTGCTACTACTGTTGCTGTTGTTGCTACTGCTGTCGTTGCTGCTGCTGCTACTACTGTTGCTACTGCTGCTACTGCTGTTGTTGCTGCTGCTGCTACTCTTGGTGATAATATTGCTGTTGTTGCTGTTGCTGCTACTACTGCTGCTGCTGCTATTACTGCTGTTGTTGCTGCTGCTGCTGCTACTACTGTTGCTGCTACTATTGCTGCTGTTATTACTGCTGTTGTTGTTGTTGCTGCTACTACTGCTGCTGCTGCTATTACTGCTGTTGTTGCTGCTGCTGTTACTACTGTTGCTGCTACTACTGCTGCTGTTATTACTGCTTTTGTTGTTGTTGCTGCTACTACTGCTGTTGTTGCTGCTGCTACTACTGTTGCTGCTACTACTGCTGTTGTTGTTGCTGCTGCTACTATTGCTGCTGTTGTTGCTGCTGCTACTACTGCTGTTGTTGCTGATGTTGCTACTACTGTTGCTGCTACTATTGCTGCTGTTATTACTGGTGTTGTTGCTTATGCTGCTACTGCTGCAGCTACTGCTGTTATTGTTGTTGTTGCTGCTGCTACTGCTGTTATTGTTGTTGTTGTTGCTGCTACTGTTGTTATTGTTGTTGTTGCTGCTGCTTCTGCTGTTGTTGTTGTTGCTGCTGCTGTTGATGCTGTTGTTGCTGCTGTTGTTGATGCTGTTACTGCTGGTGTTGTTGCTGCTGCTATTGCTGTTGTTGCTGCTGCTACTACTGCTATTGTTGTTGCTGCTACTGTTGCTGCTGCTACTGCTGTTGTTTTTGCTGCTAATGCTGTTGTTATTGTTGCTGCTGTTGTTGTTGCTAGTACTGCTGCTGTTGTTGTTGATGCTGCTACTGATGTTGCTGCTACTGCTGATATTGTTGTTGATGCTGCTGCTGCTGCTGCTGTTGGTGCTGCTGTTGCTGCTGTTGCTGCTAGTGCTGTTGTTGCTGCTACTGCTGTTATTGTTGTAGCTGCTACTGTTGCTGTTGCTACTGCTGCTGTTTTTGCTGCTGCTGCTGTTGTTGTTGCTGCTGCTACTGCTGTTGTTGTTGTTGCTGCTACTGCTGATATTTTTGTCACTGCAAGTGCTGTTGTTGCTGCTGCCTCTACTACTACTTCTGCTGCCTCTACTACTACTGCTGCTGCCTCTACTACTACTGCTGTGCTTACTACTACTGCTTGCTGCTCCACTACCTGCTGTTTTGCCTCCTACTTTCTGCTGCTGCCTCTACTACTGCTGCGCTCTACTCTACTTGCTGCTGCTCTACTACTACTGCCTGCCTCTACTACTACTGCTGCTGCCTCTACTACTACTGCTGCTGCCTCTACTACACTGCTCTGCCCCCACTACACTGCTGCTGCCTCACTACTCACTGCTGCTGCCCTACACACTGCTGCTGCCCTACTACACTGCTGCTGCCTCTACTACTACTGCTGCTGCTGCCTCTACTACTACTACTGCTCTGCCTCTACTACTACTGCTGCTGCCTCTACTACTACTGCTGCTGCCTCTACTACTACTGCTGCTGCCTCTACTACTACTGCTGCTGCCTCTACTACTACCTGCTGCTGCCTCTACTACTACTGCTGCGCCCGACTACTACTCTGCTGCCTCACTACTACCACTGCTCCCTGCCTCTACTACTACTGCTCTGCCCCCATACACTGCTGCTGCCCTACTACTACTGCTCTGCCTCTACTACACTGCTGCTGCCTCACTACTACTACTCTGCTGCCCTACTACTACTCACTCTGCTGCCTCCACTACACCTGCTTCTGCCTCTACTCACTACTGCTGCTGCCTCTACACTACTGCTTCCGCCTCTACTACTACTGCTGCTGCCTCTCACTACTGCTCTCACTACTACTGCTGCCTCTCTACTACTACTGCTGCTGCCCTACCTACTACTACTCTGCTGCCTCTCACTACTCAGCTGCTGCCTCTACTACTACTCTGCTGCCTCACTACTACTGCTGCTGCCCACTACTACTACTCTGCCCTGCCTCCTCTCCTACTACTACTGCTGCTGCCTCTACTACTACTACTGCTGCTGCCTCTACTACTACTGCTGCTGCCTCTACTACTACTACTTCTGCTGCCTCTACTACTACTGCTGCTGCCGCTACTACTTCTGCTGCTGCTGCTGCTGTTATTGTCGTTGCTGTTGCTGCTGTTATTGTCGTTGTTGTTGCTGCTGTTGCGTCATGTACATTGTTCCTCAAACGTGTATGAACATTTTTGTACATGTTTGTACGTGTTTTTACCTGCTTTAACATGTTTGTTCGCGTTTTTATATATTTACACACATCCGTACGTGTCTCACTCCCCGACAAAAGCCCAACAGTTGTACACAAGACTGAACAATAAATCTACAAATCTACATCGTCAAGGAAACACAAATCTCTTCACTAAACACTTCAAGTGAAGTTGCCAATGTAGAGAAATTAAATTCTCGTAGATTTCTTCGTAAAAGAATAAAAAAATTCCCCTGCAGGCTTCTCTGACCCTGGAACACTAATCTACGATTCGTTGATTGTGAAGAACTGGAGAAGGTAAGCTGAGACTTATCATTTGTGTAGATTCTGGCTCTTAGAATTGGATGTGTGAGAGTCCTTGATGATTAAGACACATGTGCAGCAGTGTCTTCATTGTTGAAACGTTTCGCCCACACAGTAGACTTCTTCAGTCACATACAGAGGCAGCTGGTGTAGTAGTGGAATGATGATGACGTAGTCAGTCCATCAACCTTGGAGAAATGGTATTCGATACCCAACTGTTGCACATGTGTCTTAATGGTATTTTATACCATTACTCACGAAATCGTAATGACACGATTGCAAACAAACCATACCACGGGTGGGGTTCGAACCCGAGATCAGAGAGTCTCAAAATTCCGCGGGTTCGAACCCCACCCGTGGTATGGTTTATACCATTATCAACGTAAGTGTGAGTTGTGTTTACATGGGATCTTGATCTCTGAACATAAAATTTGCATTGTTAAAAATATCAGTGAACAGACGAAGCGAAAGGATTTTTTTTTTTTTGACAATGAGTTTTCTGGGTTTATGTATTACCAGAGATGTGTCCGTGGAGTGGGAGTGTGGAGTGGGAGTCAGGCGTGGAGTGGGAGTTAGGCGTGGAGTGGGAGTCAGGTGTGGAGTGGGAGCCAAGTCTTGGCACTCTCGTTACTACCTACCCTCAGGTGTGTCAGTGCCAAGAGGCTGTGGTCACCCTCGCGGAAATAAACACCGAAATAACGATACAGTGAGATTAAACCAGACATTAAACAACACATAAATTAAGACTTTGATAAATCTACACAAGCGTACCAAACAAAATTCTCTTTAAATACAATTTAACTCAGAATTACTCTCCAAGATGGCGGCGCTAATCAACAAAGACGTCAACACCTTAACCCAGTCATTACTTCTGGCTTCAACACGACGTAAATACTTAGAACAAAACATGGCACTAACTAATTCATTTGTACAATAATTTCTTTTTTTCCCCAAACGACAGCAAAGGTGACTCCCACTGTACGTGTTTACCTAGCAAAGGTAGGAGGGGTAAGCCACCGAGGGGTAAGTCACCGATCTTTATAACTCACGAATTGGTTATACGTTATCCAGGAAAACAGGATATCCGAGGCACTAGAAATCGTAATAACACGACTGGAAAGTCGCCATGGTTCAATCCCCACCCGTTCCGTGGTCTGTTAGCTAATCAAGGCACTAGAAATGCGCGCCCTTCAGTTTCTAGTCAGACTAGAGGAGGCTTAGGTTAGGTTAGGTTTGTCAAGAAACAGGTCAAATGTTTCCTTACGCTTCGGTCATCTGACCGAGGCCTTCCGCTGGCTTACCCCTCCACCCCCTTTAAAAATTATAGTTATGATAGAGGTAGTTTGCTTTGCTAGGTAAACACGTACAGTGGGAGTCACCTTTGCTTTCAGTCTTTACAGGTTTTATAGACTTCAGAGATTATGAAGAGCGAGGCAGAAAAGCATGTCTGACTATCAAGCTGTCGTAGTTCTCTAATGCTAACTATCCAGTAGACTATTTAATCATGCCGAGTGTCAGGTGGAAACTTGTCGTATCTCAGGAAGTTGGAAGGAAAAAAATACTGAACCATGTTCATAACCGGAACCTTAACCTAGCGATCCTTATTATGAGAAGCAATACACCCACGACAGGTGTATTAGAGGCAGCAACACCTACGACAGGTGTATAAGAGGCAGCAACACCCACGACAGGTGTATAAAAGGCAGCAACACCCACGCCAGGTGTATAGGAGGCAGCAACACCCACGACAGGTGTATAAGAGGCACTGTCTCACACACACACAGCTGATGATAGACATGTACCCCAAGCCAGACAGCTTAGGATATAATTCCTGAAGCCCACTTATTCCAGTCACTGAAAAACTGAAGCTACAAATCTGATCATACTCAGAAAAACTTGCGTAGAAAAGGCGTTTAGTAGACCTGAAGAAAGGCTTAAGAAAGCAGTCAATAATATCACCAGCTGACTGAACTTTAAGACTTAGTAAGTTCCCAATGGATAAAATTATCTAATGCATACATCAGATGCCACTGTAAACTTAGGTCTCGTGGTTGAGGTTGTATCAGGAGGGATCGCGGCCAGATGAAATTTATTTTGGATAAAAATGAGGGGAAAATCCTGTGTTGATGGTGGTGGTAGTGTTGATGATGGAGGTGATGGTGGAGGAGGAGGTTGTTGGGATGCTGTTGAGAATTTTGCTGAGGCTGGTGATGCTGCTGGTGCTGCTGCTGCTGCTGGTGATGGTGCTGCTGGTGCTGGTGCTGCTGCTGCTACTGGTGGTGCTGGTGCTGGTGCTGCTGGTGCTGCTGGTGCTGGTGCTAATAACAGTACTGATGACTGGAAAGTGGTGACCCTCCTGGGAAGATCAAGACACAGGGACGATGCTGAACTTTTGGGGTTAAGATGAAAGATGTTTATCCCCCCCCCAAGATCTCTTGGCAATCAAGAAGTAAGGAGATATTGATCTCTCTGATCCCACGTGGGATCAGCACTGACCACGTGGGTTCAGCACTGACCACGTGGGATCAGCACTGACCACGTGGGATCAGCACTGACCACGTGGGATCAGCACTGACCACGTGGGATCAGCACTGACCACGTGGGATCAGCACTGACCACGTGGGATCAGCACTGACCACGTGGGATCAGCACTGACCACGTGGGATCAGCACTGACCACGTGGGATCAGCACTGACCACGTGGGATCAGCACTGACCACGTGGGATCAGCACTGACCACGTGGGATCAGCACTGACCACGTGGGATCAGCACTGACCACGTGGGATCAGCACTGACCACGTGGGATCAGCACTGACCACGTGGGATCAGCACTGACCACGTGGGATCACGCACTGACCACGTGGATCAGCACTGACCACGTGGGATCAGCACTGACCACGTGGGATCAGCACTGACCACGTGGGATCAGCACTGACCACGTGGGATCAGCACTGACCACGGGGATCAGCACTGACCACGTGGGATCAGCACTGACCACGTGGGATCAGCACTGACCACGTGGGATCAGCACTGACCACGTGGGATCAGCACTGACCACGTGGGATCAGCACTGACCACGTGGGATCAGCACTGACCACGTGGGATCAGCACTGAAAGCCACGTGGGATCAGCACTGACCACGTGGGATCAGCACTGACACGTGGGATCAGCACTGACACGTGGGATCAGCACTGACACGTGGATCAGCACTGACACGTGGGATCAGCACTGACCACGTGGGATCAGCACTGACCACGTGGGATCAGCACTGACCACGTGGTCAGCACGACCACGTGGGTCGCGACCACGTGGGATCAGCACTGACCACGTGGGATCAGCACTGACACGTGGGATCAGCACTGACCACGTGGGATCAGCACTGACCACGTGGGATCAGCACTGACCACGTGGGATCAGCACTGACCACGTGGGATCGCACTGACCACGTGGGATCAGCACTGACACGTGGGATCAGCACTGACCACGTGGGATCAGCACTGACCACGTGGGATCAGCACTGACCACGTGGGATCAGCACTGACCACGTGGGATCAGCACTGACCACGTGGGATCAGCTCTGACACGTGGGATCAGCACTGACCACGTGGGATCAGCACTGACCACGTGGGATCAGCACTGACCACGTGGGATCAGCACTGACCGTGGATCAGCCTGACACGTGGGATCAGCACTGACACGTGGGATCAGCACTGACCACGTGGGATCAGCACTGACCACGTGGGATCAGCACTGACCACGTGGGATCAGCACTGACCACGTGGGATCAGCACTGACCACGTGGGATCAGCACTGACCACGTGGGATCAGCACTGACCACGTGGGATCAGCACTGACCACGTGGGATCAGCACTGACACGTGGGATCAGCACTGACCACGTGGGATCAGCACTGACCACGTGGGATCAGCACTGACCACGTGGGATCAGCACTGACCACGTGGGATCAGCACTGACCACGTGGGATCAGCACTGACACGTGGGATCAGCACTGACCACGTGGGATCAGCACTGACCACGTGGGATCAGCACTGACCACGTGGGATCAGCACTGACCACGTGGGATCAGCACTGACCACGTGGGATCAGCACTGACCACGTGGGATCAGCACTGACCACGTGGGATCAGCACTGACCACGTGGGATCAGCACTGACCACGTGGGATCAGCACTGACCACGTGGGATCAGCACTGACGACGTGGGATCAGCACTGACGACGTGGGATCAGCACTGACCACGTGGGATCAGCACTGACCACGTGGGATCAGCACTGACCACGTGGGATCAGCACTGACCACGTGGGATCAGCACTGACCACAGGTAATCAACACTAACATCAGCTTTAAGCGTGAGTACAAATCATCAGTTGAAAAGCCAATTGAAAAGATGATTTCACAATTTCCACTACAGTTAGAGCATTTTTCATCTTTTTATTCGATGGGGTTAGAATCTGTAATTAATACTACGCCCCTACACCACCACTACTCCACCACCACACCACCACTACTCCACCACCACACCACCACTACTCCACCACTGCATCTCCACCACCACTATACCACCACCATTATAAATATATATATATATATATATATATATATATATATATATATATATATATATATATATAGGCGTTTCTTGAAGTCTGTTGTTAAGAATTTTCTTGTCAGATTATTTTCTTTTGTTTATATTTTGTCTCGTGTTATTAAAGTTATTTCTCTTCCTTTACTTCACTAATCTTAGTCTCTTTTGTATTGTTTTCTCTTGTTTTTATTTGTTTTTTGTTATTGCTGTTCAGATGTGTGGTGGAGGGGTGGTGGAGGGGTAGTGTAGGGGTGGTGTAGGGTGGTGAGTGGTGTAGGGGTGGTGTAGGGGTGGTGTAGGGGTGGTGTAGGGGTGGTGTAGGGGTGGTGTAGGGGTGGTGTAGGGGTGGTGGAGGGGTGGTATAGGGGTGGTGGAGGGTGGTGTAGGGGTGGTGTAGGGGTGGTGGAGGGGTGGTGTAGGGGTGGTGGAGGGGTGGTGTAGGGGTTGTGTAGGGGTGGTGGAGGGGTGGTGTAGTGGTGGTATAGGGGGTATCACCAACACACACAGTCTACAGTATCTGGTCTCGCTGTGACTCAACTTTTTAGCCAAGTCAAGTAAGAATAAATGCGAAGAATTAAGTCTACAAAGTGGAATATATATTTTTGGTTTACCAAGTACTCCCACTCCCAGAACAAGTATAAATCTATTTACAGCTTGTACAGACTTCATGGCCAAGTTAAACTTAGTTTTGAACCGAGTTTCTGTAAGAGCGAGAGACAGAACGCCCGCTACAGCAGTGACAACACAGATCAGAGTATATTGTTAACCAGCCAGAGGCATGAGAGAGTCTGCTGGTCTGAGGTGTTGGTAACAGTAAGGTAACCTCGGCCTCCACAGGCCACCAACTCTCTCCCTCTGAAACATCAGACGGCCCCAGCACCTAATTAACCACACCAGTACTAGGACGGTCGACTCACCCTAGAAGGCTATGGCTAACTGCGCTTCTAACAAGCTAAGATGACACGTAGGAAGATGGTTTTGTATGTCGAGCGTCGAATACGAGACGAATGACGCAGCATAGAGTTGCAAGAACGTCGAATACGAGACGAATGACGCAACACAGAGTTGCAAGAACGACACTTGCAGTGAACACCCGCCTATTGCATTATGTGCACGCAACCATATTGGGTGATGGAATAGTGTTAGGTGGTAGAGAGGTGGTGGGTGGTAGAGGGGTGGTGAGTGGTAGAGTGATGGGAGGTAGTAGAGGGATGGTTGGTGGTGGTGGTAGAGAAGTGGTGGATGGTAGAGGGGTGGTGGTAGAGGAGTGGTGAGTAGTGGTGGTAGAGGGGTGGTGGATTGTAGAGAGGTAATGGGTGACAGTTGAGGGATGGTGGGTGATGGTGGTGGGTTGCAACAAGCACATTACCTCTGGTTAACGTTGAGTCTTGCAACATTGCCTGCAATACGCTGCTCAACACGTCACCAGACACTCCAAGGGATAAATGGCATAAAATACCAAGTCTTCTCTGTGATCTGAGAAACCCAACTGTGTGGGCGAAACGTTGTCAAAGAAGGACCTCATTATGACGCTGCCTGAGACGCTGCCTGAGATGCTGCCTGAGACGCTGCCTGAGACGCTGCCTGAGATGCTGCCTGAGACGCTGCCTGAGACGCTGCCTGAGATGCTGCCTGAGATGCTGCCTGAGATGCTGGTGTAGACTCGAAACACTAATCAAGTGACTCTTAAAGTCTCGATAAATTAGACACAGGTACAACACTTGGTCATCTTCATTGTGGGGACGTTTAGCCCCACAGTGACTTCATCAGTCCAGTACAAAGAAGAATGGTGAAGATCAGAAGGAGTTTGAGGATAGCAGTCCCTCAGCTTGGAGTCAATGTAATCAGCACAAAGAATAAAAAGGGTCAATACCGTAACTGGACCATTTACAAAGTCACAGTGTGACTTTGTAAATGGTCCAAGTCGTACCGAAACGTCGTCGTAAGCTCTTCTACGTGCGGGTTGTGTAATACAGCACATGCGCGAAGGGACTTACATACTGCAGACAGGTAAGATGAAGCAGTCGTAGGCGGCGTCACCTTGGACAAATCCACAAGTGGAAGTAGGTCATAGCCTATAGGCTTAGGCAAGTGTAGAATTCCCTGCATGAAGATCCCAGAGGGCAGTGCGTTAACTACTCTGCCGTTCCCTGATGGCGTCAGTCACGGAAATTAGAATTTCTCTTGTGGACACGTCGCTGGGACTAGTGGAAATTTAGGGCCCCTGGAAATGGATACCAGTTCTCCTTATTGACTCCCGAAATCGCAATTAATATAATGATCGGTAAGTAAAAACACTAATAACAAACACTGATAATGAATTTTTTTTTGTAGGTGTGATAAATGCTGGAGATTAGAAAGGGTAGCATAGTTTACAACTGTGAATAACAAACCACGGAACGGGTGTGAGGAAGTTTCGAACCCGTGGGAGGAGGTTTCGAACCCATGGGAGGAGGTTTCGAGCCCATGAGAGGAGGTTTCGAACCCATGGGAGGAGGTTTCGAACCCATGGGAGGAGGTTACGAACCCATGGGAGGAGGTTTCGAACCCATGAGAGGAGGCTTCGAACCCTTGGGAGGAGGTTTCGAACCCATGAGAAGAGGTTTCGAACCCATGAGAGGAAGTTTCGAACCCATAAGAGGAGGTTTCGAACCCATAGGAGGAGGTTTCGAACCCATGGGAAGAGGTTTCGAACCCATGGAAGGAGGTTTCGAACCCATGAGAGGAGGTTTCGAACCCATGGGAGGAGGTTTCGAACCCATGGCTAATTGAAGCCACACCACCTTCCTCGTTCAGTGGTTTAATTGATCAGGTTAAAAGACACAAGTGCAACTAACGTGACATATTATTGTGGCAACGTTTCGCTCTCCAGGAGCTTTGTCAAGCTGTTATGTTACTGGAGAGCGAAACGTTGCCGCAATAAAATGAGGCATTAGTTGCAAATGTTTTCTTTTACCCAGCGCCCCGAGTGTCGCCTTCCTAGAGCCCTGAACGTCACTTTCCCAGAGCCCTGAGCGTCACTTTCCCAGAGCCCTGAGCGTCACTTTCCCAGAGCCCTGAGCGTCACCTTAATAGAGCCTTAATCATCACTTTCCTAGAGCTCTGATCATCACCTTCCTAGAGCCCTGAGCGTCACCTTCCCAGAGCCCTCAGCGTCACCTTCCTAGAACCCTAATCATCTTCCTAGAACCCTAATCATCTTCCTAGAGCCCTGAGCATCATCTTCCTAGAGCCCTCGACGTCACCTTCCTAGAGCCCTCGACGTCACCTTCCTAGAGCCCTCGGCGTCACCTTCCTAGAGCCCTCGACGTCACCTTCCTAGAGCCCTCGGCGTCACCTTCCTAGAGCCCTCGACGTCACCTTCCTAGAGCCCTCGGCGTCACCTTCCTAGAGCCCTCAGCACCCACTAGTTTCAGGAACATGTAAACAGAGGGGCTGAAATACCCTTAATTTACGCGAAAGTCGCAATTAAATATTAAAAACCAAGAGCTTAATTATATTCACGATAACATAAACATGCGTGATTACCCTCAACTAATAAGACTAATTGCCTGCATCCATCTGCCAACTTAATTACGCACAGGACGTGACTCTTGTTTTAATGATGGCCGCCATTGTTGTTGTTGTTGCTGCGCGTGTGAGCCTCACGCGTTTTCGGTTTATTTACGAATTTCTTGAGAGTGGAAAAATAGGTCCTCCAGGTCAGGTCAGGTTGGTCACTCATGGGTGACCCTCCGTGTGGCCAGATGTAATAGCCTGGTTGATCAGGCGTTGATACATGAGGATGAGTGGACTGGTACCTGGCTGATGGGGTGTTGGCCCTCGGAACGCTTTCCAGGTAGACTCCAGGTAGAAGCCAGGTAGACTCCAGGTAGACTCCTGGTAGACTCCTGGTAGACTCCTGGTAGGTAGACTGTTACTCTCACCTATCATCACCCCCCACAGTAACATACACAACCCCCCTCTCCCCTCAGTCTTTATATCTTACCCTCCACTCCTAAAATAACACCCCCTCGATCATCTGCTAAAAGTAGCCCACTTTATCACAAATCACCCCTCCCCAATCCCTCCAACCCATAACCCCTCTCTCCATATACTTTGATACCCCCTCTCCTCTCCTCCCCTCTTCCCCCACTTCTTCATAATCCCTTACCTTCTTTTTTTAATACCCCCCTTCCCTCTTCCCAACTCATTCATAACCACCTCCCTTATTTTTCAATACCCCTCCTCTCTCTCTCATTATGCTTCAGTACCCCTTCCTCTTTCCCTTTCCAACATTCCTCCATAACCCCTTCTCTATTCCTCAATACGTACCCCCTTTTCAAATTTCCTCCCCCACAGCCCTCCCAATCTCCCCCAACCCCATTTGTCCCGCGTCAAACAAACTTTCCAAATACCTTCGTCTGTGTCTCTAAATTAACCTCTCCTCTCTCTTCTCTCTCTCTCTCTCCTCTCTCTCTCTCTCTCTCTCTCTCTCTCTCTCTTCTCTCTCTCTCTCTCTCTCTCTCTCTCTTAGTAAATATTTATTCCCTCGAAACAATTATTTACGATATCGGAAAAATTAATTAAATTTCTGGACTTAGATGGTGAGATGTTTTCAAAATGGATTAAATTCATTGTCAAAATTCTCTTTTCTAATATATATATATATATATATATATATATATATATTCTGTATCTCTCTATTTCTCTCTATCTCTATAGTAACATAGATCCTCGAAACATATACGATCGGAAATGAATTAACGAAGAGGAGATGCAAAAGGAGTAACTCATGTATTTCATTCCGTATCCTCACATAACTATTCATATCCTCCATATCATCCTCCGTCTCCCTCCTCATCTCCGCTTCCCTCCCACCGTCCCTCCCTCCTCCCTCCCTCCGTCCATCCCTCCGTCCCTCCCTCCTTCCTCCCTCCGTCCCCTCCCTCCTCCCTCCCTCCGTCCTCCCTCCGTCCTCCTCCTCCTCCCTCCGTCCCTCCCTCTGTCCCTTCCTTCCTCCCACTCTCACTCGAGCAAGGGGGAGGGGAAAGGGGCTGACGCGGGGGAGGGGGGTAGTAAGGGGGCAGGAAAGCTGTTGAAAGGGGAAGGCGAACGAGAGTCTAAGAATTAGAGTGTGGAAAATCTTCAGAGGGAGAGTGAGAGGGAGAGAGAAACAGGGAGAGAGAGAGAGGAAGAGAGAGAGACGAGGAGAGCGAGAGTTATGGTAGAAGTGAGAGAGGAGTGTAGTGAGGTAGGGAAGGAGTCTGGGCGAGCAGTGAGGCGGTTTAGGGAAAAATGGAGGGAATATGCAGTGGCTTGCTGAAGTGTGATGGTAAGAACAGGGTGGCTTAGAGAAGAACAGGGTGGCTTAGAGAAGAGCAGGGTGGCTTAGAGAAGAACAGGGTGGCTTAGAGAAGAGCAGGGTGGCTTAGAGAAGAGCAGGATGGATTAGAGAAGAGCAGGATGGCTTAGAGAAGAACAGGGTGGCTTAGAGAAGAGCAGGATGGCTTAGAGAAGAACAGGGTGACTTATAGAAGAACAGGGTGGCTTAGAGAAGAGCAGGATGGCTTAGAGAAGAGCAGGATGGCTTAGAGAAGAACAGGGTGGCTTAGAGAAGAACAGGGTGGCTTAGAGAAGAGCAGGGTGACTTAGAGAAGAACAGGGTGGCTTAGAGATGAGCAGTCTGGCTTAAAGAAGAGCAGGGTGGCTTAGAGAAGAGCAGGGTGACTTAGAGAAAATCAGAATGGCTTAGAGAAGAGCAGGGTGGCTTAGAGAAGAGCAGAGTGGCTTAGAGAAGAGCAAGATGGCTTAGAGAAGAGCAGGGTGACTTTCAGAAGAGCAGGGTGGATTAGCGATGAGCAGAGTGGCTTAAAGAAGAGCAGGGTGGCTTAGAGAAGAGCAGGGTGGCTTAGAGAATAGCAGGGTGGCTTATAAAAGATTAAAGTGGCTTAGAAAAGAGCAGGGTGGCTTAGAAAAGAGCAGGGTGGCTTAGAGAAGAGCAGGGTGGCTTAGAGAAGAACAGAGTGGCTTAAGAAATAGAAGGAAGGCTTAAAGAAGAGCAGGGTGGCTTGGAGAATAGAAGGGTGGCTTAGAGAAGAACAGGGTGGTTTAGGGAAGAGCAGGGTGGCTTAGAGAAGAGCAGGATGGTTTAGTGAAGAGTAGGATGGCTTAGGTAAGACCAGAATGGCTTAGGGAAGGATACATTGGCGTGGAGGCGTCCCAGACGATATCAGATCACACAAAAAGATTTTGAAAGAGAGAGAGAGAAGAGAGAGAGAAGAGAGAGAGAGAGAGAGAGAGAGAGAGAGGAGAGAGAGAGAGCAGAAGGAGGGGAGAGAAGAGAGAGAGAGAGAGAGAGAGAGAGAGAAGAGAGAGAGAGAGAGAGAGAGAATGAGAGAGAGAGAAAGAGAGGAGAGAGAGAGAGAGAGAGAGAGAGAGAGAGAGAGAGAGAGAGAGAGAGAGAGAGAAACTAGATCTCTGATGAACTAAAGTAATATAATATATATATATATATATATATATATATATATATATATATATATATATATATATATATATATATATATATATATATATATATATATATATATATATATATATATATAGACTGGAGTGGTACTGCCTTGCTGTGTACCAAAGTAACATTGAGGTAACAAAGGTAGCTATGTCACTAATGGAACCAAGCTGAAGCAGGGGAAAGCCTGGGAGGAGGGGAGGAGGGGGAGGAGGGAGGAGGGGAGGAGGGAGGAGGGAGGAGGGGAGGGGGGAGGAGGGAGGAGGAGGAGGGAGGAGGGGAGGAGGGGAGGGAATCTGGGACAAGAAGGATGGGAGGGAGGGGAGGGAGGGAGGGGGGCAGAACACAGGAGTGGTACAAGAAGGCTGGGAACAGCATTCTGTGAGGTACACGACTTTAGAATAGCACTGGTTGGCTGGCTGCTGGCTGGCTGGCTGGTTGGCTGGCTGGCTGGCTGGCTGGCTGGCTGGTTGGCTGGCTGGCTGGCTGGTTGGCTGGCTGGCTGGTTGGCTGGCTGGCTGGCTGGCTGGCTGGCTGGTTGGCTGGCTGGATGATTGGCTGGCTGGCTTGCTGGCTGGCTGATTGGCTGGCTGGCTGGCTGGCTAGCTGGCTGGCTGGCTGCAACATCATTCACTGAGACACGTCCTGCACCTCGGAGTAACCGGGGAAGACGATTGTACAAGGAGGAGGAGAAGAAGAAGAAGAAGAAGAAGAAGAAGAAGTAGAAGAAGAAGAAGAACAACAATAACAACGGCAAGAACAAGAAAAAAGAGAAGAGAAGATTGAGTAGTAAATGTAAAATGGAAAGGAGAGAGAGTAAAGGAGGGAGGAAGGGAGGCTTCAGTAATGCGAGAGGAGGTGAAGACCACAGCTGAAACGAAGGGAGAGATGGAGGCTTCCAGCCGGAGAGTTATCTGGAGGTTACCAGTAGTCACTTCCGGGGGTCACCGCCCCCGCGACCCGCTCCCAGACCAGGCCTGCTGGCCTGCTCGACCAGGCTGTTAATACCCGGCGCCCGCAGGTCAGTGTATGCACCACAGCCCGGCTGATCAGGAACTGAATTGAAGAATTTGTCTCGTTCACTCTTTCGTAAAGTAGAAAGTGAAAATTGTCCTCATTGATCATCATACTGTTATCAGTAGTCTACTCGAAGACATTTGATATCATCTTGGAAAGTCGCTGTGTCTTCTATGGGTACCACTCTATGGCAGATTATAGTATCGTCAGGTTCTAGTATCGTCTACAAAGGATGATACAGTGGTATGGTTTATGTTCATGTCTGTCAGATGTGAGAATAAGAAAGAGAGGTGAGGTTAATATTGTGTTAGGGAGTCAGGGAACACTTCACTGTGGCAGTCTCTGTTTATACTCTGTTTACTATTACTCTTTGGAGTCTATTAGTCAGGAAGTTAAATATTCATCTGCTCACCTTTCCAGTTATTCCTTTTGCACGGTTTTGTGTACAGTTACCCCAATGGTCGCACTTGTTAAAAGCTTTTGCTAAGTCGGTGTACATTACCTCTGCATGTTGCTTGTCTTCCAGTGTGTCCAGCACCTCGTCGTAATGGTCCAGTAATTACGAGAGGCAGGAGTGACCTGTTGTGAACCCATGTTGACCTGTGTTGTGCAACTGTTGCTCTCTCATGTGAGTGACAATGTTGCTTCTTGAAGCTCTGTCAGAAATGTTGATAATGTGGTATGTCAGCATTATTGGTCTATAGTTTTTATTTTGCAATTGCTGTGCTGCCACCATTGTGTAGTGGGGCTTTATCGACGGTTTTTAATGACTGTGGGATGACACCAGTGCCCAGGTTCTTCTTCCATAGAACATATATAGCACATGCTAATGGCAGCGGTCAATTATTGATGAAAATGGAGTCTCACGAGTCTGGGCCTGGGGCAGAGTTCATGGGCATTCAATCAATGGCTTCTTCGAAGTCCAGTTGGTATTAGTGTTATATCAGAGATTATGGAGATGTCTGTAATGTCCAGCGTCTCAATGATGAAGAACTCATTGTTTAGGATGATTAACGACTCGGGTCGTTAATGTTTAGGATGATTAACGACTCGGGTCGTCAATGTTTAACGACACACTGAACACTGAAACATACTGAGGTTTGAGTATTTCGTTCGTTTATTTGTTATTGTCAGTAAATGTTCCATCTTCTTTAATCAATACTAGATGTTGTTTGTGACCTGGATTTTGCATATGAGAAGTATTTTGGATTTCTATCAATTTCACTTATGGCGTTTTACTCTGTCTCTCCCGGACACTGTATGATGCGCTCAGTTCGATTTCAGCATTTTCTTTACTCTAGTCAGTCTTGCTTTTCGTTCTTCAGATAGTCTGATGCCTTCTAGTTCTGTTATCAGTCGTCTCTGCCTGTGGAAAGCGCGCCTCTCCTTTTCCAACCTGCATCTTCTCCATCGTCAAGAGAGAGAGGCTTCCTGTAGGAGCCGTTACAGTTGACACACACACACACACACACACCTTCCAGTGTGTGTGTGTGTGTGTGTGTGTAATCACCTATTTGTGGTTGCAGGGGGAGAGTCACAGCTCCTGGTCCCGCCTCTTCGCTGGTCACTACTAGGTCCACTCCTTGCTCCAAGAGCTTTATCGTGTATTTGTGTGTGTGTCTGGGGGGAGGGTAGGAGACCGTGCACATAGCTGTGTCGGTATGTGGTTCTGCCCATTTTGTGGTGGATGGTCCCCTTTCCATACTCTCCTTCCCCTCCTGCCCCCCTTCCTTTGCCCCTCCTCCTTCCCCACCCTTCCTTTCCCCTTCCCTGTGTGAGTGCTCAACCCGCCGAGCTGAGTACACGTTTGAGTACTGTGGTAGCTGAGTACTTCCTTCAGTACTCTTATCTTGGTCTCTTCTTTTCCTTCCTTCCCCGTCTATCTCCTCCTCTGCCTTCCTTTGTCGTCTTTCTTCCTCCCTCCCTCATTTTTTTCGTTCATCTTCCCTCTTCCTCTTGTTCTTTCCTTCAACCTTCATCTCCTTCTTTCTCTCCCTCCTTCATCCTCTCCCTTTCCCTTCCAAACATTCACCCTTCGCCTCCCTCTCTCCCTCAATCCCTCTCCCTCCCTTCCTCTCCCTCAGAAGGGCAGCTACCAGTACATTTGCTATGATAAATGTAATAAGTTCAAGCCGGAGCATGTAAGTCTTTTGGATACGGCGGCCGGCTGGCTGGCTGGCTGGCTGGCCGGCTGGCTGGCTGGCTGGCTGGCTGGCTGGCTGGCTGGCCGGCCGGCTGGCTGGCTGGCTGGCTGGTTGACTGGCTAGCTGGCTGACTGGCTGGCTGGCTGGTGCGCGATACATGTGTATGTGTGTGCAGATGGCGGTCCTGGCCATCTTGCATACACCACCAACGAACCGGTCCACCCCCCGTCCCCTATCCCCCACGGTCCACCACTGCGGTCCACAACAAACCCAGAGACTCAACCATATATACAGTGGGGAAAAAAAATCATCCATAAGGTTTACATTTTTTTGAGGGGGGTTGAAAAAACTGGGGGGGAGGCTGTTTTATTTTCTGGGGGATTGGAGGATGGAGGGGGAACAGCGGAGCGCGTTCGGGGTGGGGGATGGAGGCGTGGCACGCGGATAGGAAGGCGTGGTCGGGACGCGCTATTGGCTAGGCTTGGGAACCCCCCGCGCGCAGGTCTAGCCGACCAGTGTGTCGCTGCTCGCGGTGATGGTAGTATGGTGTCCTACCTGCCATAACTGCCATAACTCACACCTGCTCTTTGCCATTACTGCATCTGTGGTGACGCCATGGCGGCAGCCTCCCAAGGTAAGATAGACACCCCGCCCCCCCAGTCATCTGCGTCACCTGTGACGCTACGCACCTGTTGGGAGCGCATTAACACACCTGTTACGGCGCTGCTGGCGCTGCGCTCCGTGCGCTGACCGCCAACGTAACACAAATTAATGTTAATTAAAAAAAATAGGCCTACGAATGGGGGATATTGCGATTAAATGGGACACGTGAAGCTGTGTGTTATAGAGGAAATGAGACACAATGATTGGTTCTGAGGCAGGAGGTGAGAAATGTTGATGGGGGAATGAAGGAGACGGGAAAGTGAGAAATGGTAATGCGAGCAAGAGAGGAGACATGATAACGATGTAGAAGATACTCACGAGAGAAGAGGAATACATAAAACGAAGATTTCTTTATGACAACAACAGACAGAACAACAGATAACAGACACAACAACAAATAACAGACAGAACAACAGATAACAACACAACAACAAATAACAGACACAACAACAGATAACAAACAACACAACAGATGACACAGAACAACAGATAATACACAGAACAATAATAACAGACAGAACAACAAATAACAGACAGAACAAGAGATAACAGACAGAGCGACAGACAGAATAACAGACATCAGACAAAACAGCAGACAGAACATGGGGCAGAACAACAGAGAAAACAGCAGGCATAACAACAGGCAGAACAGCATGCAAAACATCAGACAACATCACAGAACAGAAAATAACAGACAGAACAACAGATAACAGACAGAGTGACAGACAGAACAACAGACATCAGACAGAACAACAGACAGAACACCAAGCAGAACAACAGACAACAACAAACAGAACACCAGGCAGAACAACAGACAACAACAGCAGGCAGAATGACAGAGAACAACAGACAGAACAACAGACAACAACAGGCAGAAAAACAGACATCAGACAGAAAAACAGAGAACGACAGAGAGAACAGCAGACAACAACAGACAGAACCACGGGCAGAACGGCAGACAGAACAACAAGTAGAACAACAGACAACAACAGCAGGCAGAACAACAGACAACAGCAGACGGAACAACGGACAACAGCTAATAAAGTCAGAAACAAAAACAGTGCCCAGAAAATTAAAGAAAAGATACACAGCTCAGTGAGCTTTTATCGTGACGAATAAAAGCTCATTTTACCCTCAATAAAAGCTGTTGAAGGTACTGTAGAATGTACTACAACCAGTGTTGGAGGTACTGTAGACTGTACTACAACCAGTGTTGGAGGTACTGTAGAATGTACTACAACCAGTGTTGGAGGTGCTGTAGAATGTACTACAACCAGTGTTTGAGGTGCTGTAGAATGTACTACAACCAGTGTTGGAGGTACTGTAGAATGTACTACAACCAGTGTTGGAGGTACTGTAGAATGTACTACAACCAGTGTTGGAGGTACTGTAGAATGTACTACAACCAGTGTTGGAGGTACTGTAGAATGTACTACAACCAGTGTTGGAGGTGCTGTAGAATGTACTACAACTAGTGTTGGAGGTACTGTAGAATGTACTACAACCAGTGTTGGAGGTACTGTAGAATGTACTACAACCAGTGTTGGAGGTACTGTAGAATGTACTACAACCAGTGTTAGAGGTACTGTAGAATGTACTACAACCAGTGTTGGAGGTGCTGTAGAATGTACTACAACCAGTGTTGGAGATACTGTAGAATGTACTACAACCAGTGTTGGAGGTACTGTAGAATGTACTACAACCAGTGTTGAGGTACTGTAGAATGTACTACAACCAGTGTTGGAGGTCTGTAGAATGTACTACAACCAGTGTTGGAGATCTGACACAAACACAACCAGACTACATACACAACCAGTTTAGACAAATACACACACCAATGTTGGAGTATCTGTAGATGTACTCAAAGTGATCCTCTGCAAACACAACAGATCCACTCACATAATATCTCCTGTAGGTAAGTCATCAAGCCCCCTGTGTCTCAGTTATTGTTCTTAATCCTTTTTAGACCGACTTTGGCAAATTTAGACTGTTGGCCAGGCGTGGGCTCCATGCTGGTGCTGTGTACTCTATGATGCTTTTAATAAATTATATGGCATCAGGCTGTCACTATTAGTGTCCTGCTGTCATTATTCGTGACCTGCTGTCCTTATTAGTGACCTGCTGTCATTATTAGTGACTGCTGTCATTATTAGTGACTGCTGTCATTATTAGTGTCCTGCTGTCATTATTCGTAACCTGTTGCTTTCATTTGCGTCCTGATGTCATTATTAGTGACCTGCTGTCATTATTAGTGACCTACTGTCATTATTAGTGACCTGCTGTCATTATTAGTGACCTACTGTCATTATTAGTGATCTAGTGTCATTATCAGTGACCTACTGTCATTATTAGTGACCTGCTGTCATTATTAGTGACCTGCTGTCATTATTAGTGACCTGTTGTCATTATTAGTGACCTACTGTCATTATTAGTGACCTGCTGTCATTATTAGTGACCTGCTGTCATTATTAGTGACCTGCTGTCATTATTAGTGACCTACTGTCATTATTAGTGACCTGTTGTTATTATTAGTGACCTGTTGTTATTATTAGTGACCTACTGTTATTATCAGTGACATACTGTCATTGTTAGTGACCTACTGTCATTATTAGTAACCTGCTGTCATTATTAGTGACCTGCTGTTATTATTAGTGACCTACTGTCATTATTAGTGACCTGCTGTTATTATTAGTGACCTACTGTCATTATTAGTGACCTGCTGCTATTATTAGTGACCTGCTGTTATTATTAGTGACTTGCTGTCATTATTAGTGACCTGTTACCATCAATAGTGACCTGCTACCATTACTAGCGACCTGTTGACATCACTAGTGACCTGCTACCATCACTAGCGATCTGTTACCATCACTAGTGACTTGCTACCATCACTAGCGATCTGTTACCATCACTAGCGACCTGCTGACATCACTAGCGACCTGCTGACATCACTAGCGACCTGCTCCCGTCACTAGTGGCCTGCTGACATCACTAGCGATTTGTTACCATCACTAGTGACCTGCTATCATCACTAGCGATCTGTTACCATCACTAGCGACCTGCTGACATCACTAGCGACCTGCGGACATCACTAGCGACCTGCTACCGCCACTAGTGGCCTGCTGACATCACTAGTGACCTGCTACCATCATTAGCGACCTGCTGACATCACTAGCGACCTGCTATCATCACTAGCGACCTGCTGACATCACTAGCGACCTGCTACCGTCACTAGTGGCCTGCTGACATCACTCCCATTTTTCCCTGCTGTCACGAAAAAGCAGAGAATTTTGACCTTAGCAGCTGGCTGCAGGTGGTGGCGGCAGCGGTAGCAGTGTGGCAGGGAGCAGCGCTCCCTGGCAAGGGGGCGGCGCCCCCTTGGATGAATTAATCTAAGGCTTAATTAGCGGTAATGAAAAGAGGGTTGAGGCAGAAGACAGGTGGAAGGTCGGTGCAGGTGTTTACCAGCTGCAGGTGGCGTTTACCAGCTCTAAGCGGGCTTGTACCAGCTGTAGGCGGGCTTTTACCAGCTCTAGACGGGCTTGTACCAGCTGCAGGTGGCCTTGTACCAGTTGCAGGAGGGTTTACACCCAGCTGCAGGTGGGCTTATACCAGCTGCAGGTGAAGCTGGTGCTTGCTGCATTCGGAAGCCTTTTATTCATGGCCAATTATTATTATTATTATTATTAGTAGTAGTAGTAGTATATTTCTGAATATGATTGTTACGTTATGCTGAGGGGAAATGTTGAGTTACGTTCACGCACACACACACACACACACACACACACACACACACACACACACACACGTACATACCTGTGGAACACATGTGTCAACACATGCGGAAATATGTGTCCCACTGAGTTACCTGTTTTCGAGACTTCTTCTTTTAGTGATATATATATATATATATATATATATATATATATATATATATATATATATATATATATATATATATATATATATATATATATATATATATATATATATATATATATATATATATATATATATATATATATATATATATATATATATATAGGTAAGAGCAACAGGTCCGGATAGGAATTGAGTCTTTTGTTTCGCGGTCAATACGCGAGGACTGCATTGTGCGCTCTCAGTCGTGGCGTTAACCGCGAAATGCATTGTGTGTCGGCATTCGCGGGGGAGGGGCATTGACAGTTCGCGCCGCGTAATATGGAAACATAATGAGGGCGATCTGCGCACGTGTGTGGGTGTGTGGAGTGAGTGTGTGTGTGTGTGTGGTGTTGTGTGTGAGTGTGTGGTGTGTGTTGTGGTGTTGTGTGTGTTTGTGTGTGTGTTGTGTGTGTGTGTGTGTGTGTGTGTGTGTGTATGTGTGTGTGTGTGTGTGTGTGTGTGTGTGTGTGTGTGTGTGTGTGTATGTGTGTGTGTGTGTGTGTGTGTGTTGTTGGTGTTGTGTGTGTGTGTGTGTGTGTGTGTATGTGTGTGTGTGTGTGTGTGTAGTGTGTGTGTGTGTGTGTGTGTGTGTGTGTGTGTGTGTGTGTGTTGTGTGTGTGTGGTGTGTGTAGTGTGTGTGTATGTGTGTGTGTGTGTTGTGTGTGTGTATGTGTGTGTGTAGTGTGTGTGTGTGTTGGTGTGTGTGTGTTTGCGTGCTGTGCCTGTGGCGTGTGATGCTATGTGAGTGTGTGGCTGTGAGAGTGTGTGCCTATGTGAGGTGTGCCTTGTTGGATGTGTGCTTGTGTGTGTGCGCTTGTTGAGGGCGGTGTGCCTGTTGAGGAGGTGTTGCCTTTCGAGGCGATGTGTGCCTTGTTGAGGGAGGTGTGCCTTGTTGAGGAGCGTGTGTGCCTTGTTGAGGGCGGTGTGTGCCTTGTTGAGGGAGGTGTGTGCCTTGTTGAGGGCGAGTGTGTGCCTTGTTGAGGAGGTGTGTGCCTTGTTGAGGGAGTGTGTGCCTTGTTGAGGGCGTGTGTGCCTTGTTGAGGGAGGTGTGTGCCTTGTTGAGGGCGGGTGCCTTGTTGAGGCGGTGTGCCTTGTTGAGGAGGTGTGTGCCTTGTTGAGGAGGTGTGTGCCTTGTTGAGGGCGGTGTGTGCCTTGTTGAGGGAGTGTTGTGTGCCTTGTTGAGGGCGGTGTGTGCCTTGTTGAGGGCGGTGTGTGCCTTGTTGAGGGAGTGTGTGCCTTGTTGAGGAGTGTGTGCCTTGTTGAGGAGGTGTGTGCCTTGTTGAGGGAGTGTGTGCCTTGTTGAGGGCGGTGTGTGCCTTGTTGAGGGAGGTGTGCCTTGTTGAGGGGTGTGTGCCTTGTTGAGGGAGTGTGTGCCTTGTTGAGGGAGGTGTTGCCTTGTTGAGGGCGTGTGTGCCTTGTTGAGGGAGTGTGTGCCTTGTTGAGGGAGGTGTGCCTTGTTGAGGGCGGTGTGTGCCTTGTTGAGGGAGGTGTGTGCCTTGTTGAGGGAGGTGTGTGCCTTGTTGAGGGCGGTGTGTGCCTTGTTGAGGGAGGTGTGTGCCTTGTTGAGGGCGGTGTGTGCCTTGTTGAGGGCGGTGTGTGCCTTGTTGAGGGAGGTGTGTGCCTTGTTGAGGGAGGTGTGTGCCTTGTTGAGGGCGGTGTGTGCCTTGTTGAGGGCGGTGTGTGCCTTGTTGAGGGCGGTGTGTGCCTTGTTGAGGGAGGTGTGTGCCTTGTTGAGGGGGGTGTGCCTTGTTGAGGAGGTGTGTGCCTTGTTGAGGGCGGTGTGTGCCTTGTTGAGGGCGGTGTGTGCCTTGTTGAGGGCGGTGTGTGCCTTGTTGAGGGAGGTGTGTGCCTTGTTGAGGGCGGTGTGTGCATTGTTGAGGGAGGTGTGTGCCTTGTTGAGGGCGGTGTGTGCCTTGTTGAGGGCGGTGTGTGCCTTGTTGAGGGAGGTGTGTGCCTTGTTGAGGGAGGTGTGTGCCTTGTTGAGGGGGTGTGTGCCTTGTTGAGGGGGTGTGTGCCTTGTTGAGGGGGTGTGTGCCTTGTTGAGGGCGGTGTGCTTGTTGAGGAGGTGTGTGCCTTGTTGAGGAGGTGTTGTAGGCGTCCTTGTTGAGGGGGTGTGTGCCTTGTTGAGGGCGGTGTGTGCCTTGTTGAGGGGTGTGCCTGTTAGGGGTGTGCCTTGTTGAGGGCGTGTGTGCCTTGTTGAGGAGTGTGTGCCTTGTTGAGGGTGTGTGCCTTGTTGAGGGCGGTGTGTGCCTTGTTGAGGGGTGTGTGCCTTGTTGAGGGCGGTGTGTGCCTTGTTGAGGAGTGTGTGCCTTGTTGAGGGCGTGTGTGCCTTGTTGAGGGGTGTGGCCTTGTTGAGGGGTGTGTGCCTTGTTGAGGGCGTGTGCCTTGTTGAGGCGTGTGTGCCTGTGAGGGGTGTGTGCCTTGTTGAGGGCGTGTGTGCCTTGTTGAGGGCGGTGTGTGCTTGTTGAGGGGTGTGTGCCTGTTAGGCGGTTGTTGAGGAGGTGTGCCTGTTGGGGCGTGTGCCTTGTTGAGGGCGTGTGTGCCTTGTTGAGGGCGTGTGTGCCTTGTTGAGGGCGGTGTGTCCTTGTTGAGGGCGGTGTGTTGCACTTGTTGAGGGAGTGTGTGCCTTTAGGGTGTGCCTTGTTGAGGGCGTGTGCCTTGTTGAGGCGTGTGCCTTGTTGAGTGTGTGCTTTAGGTGTGTGCCTTGTTGAGGGCGTGGTGCCTTGTTGAGGAGGTGTGTGCCTTGTTGAGGCGGTGTGTGCCTTGTTGAGGGCGGTGTGTGCCTTGTTGAGGGCGGTGCTTGTTGAGCAGTGTGTGCTGTGAGGAGTGTGGCTTGTTGAGGGTGCCTTGTTGAGGGGTGTTGAGAGTGTGCCTTGTTGGAGGTTGCTTGTTGAGGGGTGTGTGCCTTGTTGATGCTTGTTGAGTGTGTGCTTGTTGAGAGTGTCCTTGTTGAGGGCGGTGTGTGCCTTGTTAGGAGTGGCGTGAGGGGGTGTGCCTTGTTGAGGGAGTGTGTGCTGTGAGGGGGTGTGCCTTGTTGAGGGCGGTGCCTTGTGAGGCGTGGTACCTTGTTGAGGGAGGTTCGTGGGGTGTGCCTTGTTAGGAGGCGATGTGTGCCTTGATGAGAGAGAAGAGAAGTGGTGCCTTGTTGAAGGGCAAGGTGTGCTAGATTGAGGAGGAGTGTTGTTGAGGCGGGGCTTGTTGAAGAGGAGAGGTAGTGCCTTGTTGAGGAGAGTGTGCCTTGTTGAGGAGCGAGGTGAGATGTGACCTTGTTGAGGGCAGTGTGGCCTTGTTGAGGAGCAGTGTGTGCCTTGTTGAGAGCAGTATGCATGTGAAGAGTGTGGCCTTGTTGAGAGAGTGGCTTGTTAGAGAGCGTTGCATGAAGTGGCAGAGTAGGCTATTGCCGTTAGGGCAGTGTGGCTTTTAGAGGCGGAGCAGTGGCTTGTTGAGGGGGCCTGTTGAGGGTGTTGCCTTGTTGAGGCGTTTCCTTGTTGAGGGTGTGGCCTTGTTGAGGGCGTGTGGCGTGAGCAGCATTGTGAGGAGGTGTGCCAGAGGCAGTGGACGATGAGCGAGAAGGAGTGAGCCTGTTGAGGGGGCAAAGGTGCCTGAGAGGGCGTTGTGCCTATTGAGGTCAAGACTTTACCTTGATCATTGTTGCTTTAAGAAGAAGAAGAAGAAGAAGAAAGAAGAAGAAGAAGAAGAAAAGAAGAAGAAAGAAGAAGAAAGAAAGAGAAGAAGAAGAGAACAGAAGAAGAAGAAGCAGAAGAAGAAAAAGAAGAAGAGAAGAAAAGAAGAAGAAGAAGAAGAAGAAGAAGAAGAAGAAGAAAAGAAGAAGAAGATAGAAGAAGAGAAGAGAGAAGAAGAAGAAGAAGAAAAAGAAGAAGAAGAAGAAAAAAAGAAGAAGAAAGAGAAGAGGAAAAGTTTTTCCCCTCATGTTCCTTTAAGAAGGGCTGATAGCCGTCTGTCTGTCAGCATTCGCAGCAGCACTAGCAACAACAGCAGCAGTAGCAGCAACAGCAACAGCAGAAGCAACAGCAACAACAGCAGTAGCAGCAACAGTAATAGCAGAAGCAACAACAACAACAACAGCAGTAGCAACAGCAACAACAGCAGTAGCACCAGCAACAGCAGCAGCAGTAGCAGCAACAGCAACAGCAGTAGCAACAGCAGCAACAGCAGTAGCAGCAACAGTAACAATAACAGCAGAAGCAACAACAACAACAACAGCAGTAGCCACAGCAACAACAGCAGTAGCAGCAACAGCAGTAGCAGCAACAGCAACAGCAGTAGCAGCAACAACAGCAACGGCAGTACCAGCAACAGTAATAGGAGCAGCAGCAACAGCAACAGCAGCAGTAGCAACAGCAACAACAGCAGTAGCAGCGGCAGTAGCAGCAACAGCAACAACAGTAGTAGCAGCAACAGCAACAGAAGCAGTAGCAACAGCAACAACAGCAGTAGCAGCAACAGCAGCGGCAGTAGCAGCAACAGCAACAACAGCAGTAGTAGCAACAGTAACAACAGCAGTAGCAGCAACAGCAACACCAGCAACAACAGCAGTAGCAGCAACAGTAACAACAGCAGTAGCAGCAACAGCAACAGCAACACCAGCAACAACAGCAGTAGCAGCAACAGTAACAACAGCAGTAGCAGCAACAGCAACAGCAACACCAGCAACAACAGCAACAGAAGCAGTAGCAACAGCAACAGCAGCGGCAGTAGCAGCAACAGCAACAACAGCAGTAGCAGCAACAGTAACAACAGCAGTAGTAGCAACAGCAACAGCAACACCAGCAACAACAGCAGTAGCAGCAACAGCAGCGGCAGTAGCAGCAACAGCAACAACAACAGTAGCAGCAACAGTAACAACAGCAGTAGCAGCAACAGCAACACCAGCAACAACAGCAGTAGCAGCAACATCAGCAGTAGCAGCAGCAACAACAGCAACGGCACCCTCAGCACCACGACTCTCCACCACAACACACAACACATTTCTCCCCTGCCTAGCATAGGGAGGGGGGAGAAACGTCTTCGGGTCTACTTTCAAAATATTCACCCCAATTTTTTTGATGTGCCTCGTATAGTGGCGAGGGAGAAGTGGATATACATACTATTTTTTGAAAGCTCCTGCAGAAGTTTGGGCCTCGCGCCCTGGAGAAATGTGGTAAGAGACGAAGTCTTGATAACTTGGGATAACTTTTCACGATGACTGATATGGAGGAGGGGAGAGAGAGAGAGAAGAGAGAGAGAGAGAGAGAGAGAGAGAGAGAGAGAGAGAGAGAGAAGAGAGAGAGAGAGAGAGAGGACGAGAATAATGTTCCATTGAATGATAATCTTATCCTATACTCTGTGTATACTCGGGAGTGGTGCATACGAGTGTTGTACTCTCTCTCTGTTGGTGATGTACTCTGTTGGTGATGTACTCTGTTGGTGATGTACTCTGTTGGTGATGTACTCTGTTGGTGATGTACTCTGTTGGTGATGTACTCTGTTGGTGATGTACTCTGTTGGTGATGTACTCTGTTGGTGATGTACTCTGTTGGTGATGTACTCTGTTGGTGATGTACTCGTTGTGAGTACTCTGCTTGATGAAGTCTCTCTAGTGATGTACTCTATTGTGATATATATATATATATATATATATATATATATATATATATATATATATATATATATATATATATATATATATATATATATATATTATACGCACAAAATGCGTTTGGAAAATTTAATGCGTAATACAATTAATAAATACGCATTTTCAACCAATTTTTATCAATACTTGAAACAAAATATTACGAAGCTAACTGGAAAAAAATAGAAAAGGCGGAATGAAAAAAGCTAAAGCATAAATGAGATATAGAAACCAGAAAGGAATGAAAAAAAAGAGAAAGCGAGAGAGAGAAATAGAGAGACAGAGAGAGAGAGAGAGAGAGAGAGAGAGAGAGAGAGAGAGAGAGAGAGAGAGAGAGGAGAGAGAAGAGAGAATAATATTATGGTAAATTTTTTGTATTTGTATTTTGAGTAGAAGAGAATGGAGAAGTGAAAATCAGCCAAAAGGAATAAATATTAGTGATTAAACTTTTTCTGGTATTTGTATTCCTGGTAGACTAGTGACACTGGTAGACTAGTGACACTGGTAGACTAGTGACACTGGTAGACTAGTGACACTGGTAGACTAGTGGTACTGGTAGACTAGTGGTACTGGTAGACTAGTGGTACTGGTAGACTAGTGACACTGGTAGACTAGTGACACTGGTAGACTAGTGACACTGGTAGACTAGTGGTACTGGTAGACTAGTGGTACTGGTAGACTAGTGGTACTGGTAGACTAGTGACACTGGTAGACTAGTGACACTGGTAGACTAGTGACACTGGTAGACTAGTGACACTGGTAGACTAGTGGTACTGGTAGACTAGTGGTACTGGTAGACTAGTGGTACTGGTAGACTAGTGACACTGGTAGACTAGTGACACTGGTAGACAGTGACACTGAGACTAGTGGTACTGGTAGACTAGTAAATGGTAGACTAGTAGTACTGGTAGACTAGTGACACTGGTAGACTAGTGACACTGGTAGACTAGTGGTACTGGTAGACTAGTGACACTGGTAGACTAGTATTACTGGTAGACTAGTGACACTGGTAGACTAGTGTTACTGGTAGACTAGTGGTACTGGTAGACTAGTGGTACTGGTAGATTAGTGGTACTGGTAGACTAGTGGTACTTGTAGACTAATGGTACTGGTAGACTAGTGGTACTGGTAGACTAGTGGTACTGGTAGACAAGTGGTACTGGTAGACTGGTGGTACTGGTAGACTAGTGGAACTAGGAGACTAGTGGTACTGGTAGACTAGTGGTGGTGGTAGACTAGTGGTACTGGTAGACTAGTGGTACTGGTAGACTAGTGGTGGTGGTAGACTAGTGGTACTGGTAGACTAGTGGTACTGGTAGACTAGTGGTGGTGGTAGACTAGTGGTACTGGTAGACTAGTGGTACTGGTAGACTAGTGGTACTGGTAGACTAGTGGTACTGGTAGACTAGTGGTACTGGTAGACTAGTGGTACTGGTAGACTAGTGGTACTGGTAGATGGTAGAAAGTTGAGATGTATATTTCTCAGTACACATACACTGAGAGATGTACATTTCTCAGTACACATACACTGAGATGTATATTTCTCAGTACACATACACTGAGATGTATATTTCTCAGTACACATACACTGAGAAATGTATATTTCTCAGTACACATACACTGAGATGTATATTTCTCAGTACACATACACTGAGATGTATATTTCTCAGTACACATACACTGAGATGTATATTTCTCAGTACACATACGCTGAGATGTATATTTCTCAGTACACATACACTGAGATGTATATTTCTCAGTACACATACGCTGAGATGTATATTTCTCAGTACACATACACTGAGAGATGTACATTTCTCAGTACACATACGCTGAGAGATGTATATTTCTCAGTACACATACACTGAGAAATGTACATTTCTCAGTACACATACACTGAGATGTATATTTCTCAGTACACATACACTGAGAGATGTACATTTCTCAGTACACATACACTGAGAGATGTATATTTCTCAGTACACATACACTGAGGGATGTATATTTCTCAGTACACATACGCTGAAATATGTATATTTCTCAGTTTACATACACTGAGGGATGTATATTTCTCAGTACACATACACTGAGAGATATATCTCTCTCATCGCATACGTCGTGAATTTCTTTGTTCCTCATCACTTAAAGAATGATTAACATTAGTGTACTCGTGAATTTCACCCTTAATGACCTTCATGCGATCGATACAACTTAGACTTAATAAACTATTTAATTACTACAATAACCTTAATACAATAGTCTTAACACAATAGAATAGTCTTAATACATTAGCCTTAATACATTAGCCTTAATTCAATAGTCTTAACACAATAGTCTTAACACAATAGTCTTAATACAATAGGCTTAATACAATAGTCTTAATACAGTACCAGACACGATACATTCGTGACGTGAATAAGGTTAATGTCGCCACTCTCTGATATGTACATAATGCTTATCAATAACAACACTGTGGGGGATCGAACCCGTGTTGTTTTAGCCCGCCTCATAGTGAGCGAAAATTCACGACGCTCTAACCCACTGGACCATACAATCCTACAACACGGGTTCGATCCCCCTGCTACTCGCAGTGTTGTTATTAATACCACTCGTTCGTGGTTACGATACATAATACTTATATAACAATCATGACACATACGTGACACTTATGACGAGACACCTATGTGCCATGTCACTTATGTGAGAAAATACTTAAAAGGTATATTTCTTTAAAGAGGAGAGTAATGTGTGTAAATGTGAAGTATGTGAAGCAGTGTTGGGGTGACTTGTGTACCGTGGATTAGACTCAGCAAGGAACACAACTCAGGCGGCCGTCTTGGTGGAGAGGGATTAGACTCAGCAAGGAACACAACTCAGCTTTATAATGTATGTTAGAGGGAAGGGGGGATGGAACTGGGTGAAAAAGGACGATGGTAAAAACACGATTAATAACCCCGGTAAGAAGACTGGAACAAGAGCACACACACACACTAGTTTTTTTTAATAGTTTACCGCAATTAGAATATCAATTATAATTAACAATATTAATTACGTCTCTCACAAGGTCTTTATATCTCGGTTAATTAATATTTTTGTTACATCCTCTCTATGTTATTTTTAATACTGTTTTACTCATAATAATAACAGAAATAATACAGTACCAAAAATTATTATTATTATTATTCTTACTGTTATTATTATTATTATTATTATTATTATTATTATTATTATTATTATCATTATTATTACTGTTATTATTATTATTATTATTATTATTATTATTATTATTATTATTATTATTATTCTATGTTTAAAATGACGTGTTTCTGACGTATTTTTTTTTACTGTTGCGTTGTGATCTGCTAAGTAGACGTTTCGCCCGGTGATAGCATTGTTTAGAACCATAGTTGACGTTTTGTTTAAACAAACTGTGAATTGCTTACCATCAATTAACTGGGGAATGATTCTTGTGACTGGTTTCAAACTTTTCCAAGCTGATGCATTGTATGAGATGGATAATGAGTTCTGAATTTCAACTACTGGGGAAAAAGCGAGATCCACTTGCAGTATAATGGGATGATGTATCGCCCACTGTGTGAGCGAAACGTTGTTGTTTTAATTAAACTATGAAGCTGAGTATCTATCAATTTTTTTGGGATTATATATTTATAATATGTAGTGCCGAATAGGTAAAACTTGCGATTTTTGCCTTAAATAGCAATACTCTTCTTGCCGAATAAGCCAAGAAGAAATTTGTATATGCAATAATTTCGTAAAAATCATTCTGAACCTAACGAAAAAATATATTTCATTGTGTTTTATTTATTATTAAATTATATTGTAAACTTATCTAAAATATATTTAATTGGATTAGGCTAAATTAAATTGCGCTTGTTATAATAAGGTTAGGTAAGTTTTCTTAGGTTCCTTTGGTACAAAATTATTAATTTTTACATTAACATAAATGAAAAATATATATAACTTTAAACGTATATGAGAAAACTTTAGATAAATAAATATATATATATATATATATATATATATATATATATATATATATATATATATATATATATATATATATATATATATATATATATATATATATATTTGTGTTTATCGCAACTTTTTGCAAAAAATAAAAAGTCTTCCAAGGTGAAAAATTTAGTAGGCCTCTATGATGGTTTGAGCCTACGCTACAAAAAAATGATTATGCAATTTCTTTTACCTATTTAAAGAGATGTTCATTTTTGTTTAAGATCTAAAAATAGTACTACAACACATTTCAAATATGAATATTAATATATAATATTTTTATTTTTTATAGAAGATGGTGAGTTAAACGTATGTGGAACAGTTAGGTGTCTATACCGAAACTTTCCGCCTACAAAATAGGCTTCTTCAGTGGCGTACTAAAGCATCAGTAGTGATGTAAAGACGATGTCATCAGGGACTGACCACCTCACAACTCCTGCTGCCACCTCTGTATCTGACTGAAGAAGTCTACTGTGTAGTGAACCATTTCGGAATAAAGATGCCTAACTGTTCCACATATATTTTACTTATCAATTTGTCACTATTATACACTATTATCATGTTCACACGATTAAGAAAAAGTGTGTGGGAGATGAATTGTGATGAATATGTGGGATGCTGTAGAGGGAAGATCAGCCAGCCAGTGTTAATGGCCAGGTGCAGCTCAGTGATGATAATGCCAAGTCTTGAAGCTGTGGAAGGTGCATGACCCTAGGGCTTATAAACTACATAATGTAGATGTTGGTCAGGTTGATAACGCTATTGTCTGGCCCTGTTACAAGGGTAGATAGATAGATAAATAAATAGATAGAGAGAGAGAGAGAGGGTGGGAGGGAGGAATAGAGGGGTAGACAGACAGCATAGGTTAATCCCTGGTAATCCTTTCCTCCACTACAGAGATTTAATGGGTTTGTTGTAATAAGAAAAGGAAAATTCAAGCTAGGAGCCAATAAGTGAAGCTGTGTGTGTGTGTGTGGTGTGTGTGTGTGTGTGTGTGTGTGTGTGTGTGTGTTTGTATGTTTGTGTGTGTATATATGTGTGTGTGTGCAGGGGCAGAACCGTAGACTTTTAGAGGTAAAAATCCGCACATAACTTGGTGAATACACACACACACAAACATACACACAAACATACACACACACACAAACATACACACATATACACACACATACACACACAAACATACACACAAACATACACACACAAACATACACACACACATACACACACACACATACACACACACGAGGAGAGGTTAAGGGAAATCGACCTGACGACACTGGAGGACAGGAGAGATAGGGGGGACATGATAACGACATATAAAATACTGAGAGGAATTGAAAAGGTTGACAGAGACAGAATGTTCCAGAGATGGGACACAGCAACAAGGGAACACAGTTGGAAGTTGAAGACTCAGATGAATCACAGGGATGTTAGGAAGTATTTCTTCAGTCACAGAGTTGTCAGGAAGTGGAATAGTTTGGGAAGCGATGTAGTGGAGGCAGGTTCCATACATAGGTTTAAGAAGAGGTATGATAAAGCTTATGGCACAGGGAGAGTTACCCAGTAGCGGCCAGTGAAGAGGCGGGGCAAGGAGCTATGACTCGACCCCCTGCAACCACAACTAGGTGAGTACACAGACACACACACACACACAGACACACATACAGACACACAAACACAAACACACACACACATACAAACACACACACACACATACAGACACACAAACACACAAACACAAACACACACACACACATACAGACACACAAACACACACACACACACATACAAACACACAAACACACACACATACACACATACAAACACACAAACACACACACAGTCGTTCATAATGTTCCTCAGTTATCATTATTCCTTATTATACTATCAACATCACTGGAGTCAAATTTATATAATTTTCTCTATTCATTCCACCGAACTCTCTACACTTGTGCAACTTGGGGATCCCCCCTCTCTCTCTCTCTCTCTCTCTCTCTCTCATATACATCCTCGTTGTCCTAGCAAGGTTTCAATACCAGCTCTTCCTCTCAGAAAGGTCTGCAAGATGTGCCCTTTAGAGAATATTATTCTCTCTGAGTACACAATGTTTGTACTCTCATTTACTTCTGTTCTTGGTACAACACACAGTGTATACTCTGCTAGCATTATTGAAGGTGCACTCCAGAGTGCTCAGTATGTGCTCGGTGCACTTCTTACACTTCCCAACCCATATGTCTGTGTCTGCTGACGGGTCTGCTTGCTGCCCTCTGCGGTCTTCCTAGACCCACAGTGGTCTCTCTGAACTCACGATGGTTCTTCTAAATTTCCAGTGGTGCCGGTAAACCCACAGTGGTGCCGGTAAACCCACAGTGGTGCCGGTAAACCCACAGTGGTGCCGGTAAACCCACAGTGGTGCCGGTAAACCCACAGTGGTGCCGGTAAACCCACAGTAGTGCGGGTAAACCCACAGTAGTGCGGGTAAACCCACAGTGGTCTCCCTAAGCATCATTGAGCACTGCTCAGACAACATAAGTGTTATGATGACTAAACAAGAGAGTGTAAATGATGTACCATACTGACCAGGGTAGGCTGGAGTAGGCTCAGATAGTGACCAGGGTAAGCTGGAGTAGGCTCAGATACTGACCAGGGTAGGCTGGAGTAGGCTCAGATAGGTCAGGAACTGACCGGGATAGAAGGAAGAAAGGTCAGACTCTCGTGTATAAATGAAGGCATGTCCTAGAATGCCCTGGCACTGACCAGGGTAGGCTGGAGTAGTCTCAGATACTCAGATAGTGACCAGGGTAGGCTGGAGTAGTCTCAGATACTCAGATAGTGACCAGGGTAGGCTGGAGTAGTCTCAGATACTCAGATAGTGACCAGGGTAGGCTGGAGTAGTCTCAGATACTCAGATAGTGACCAGGGTAGGCTGGAGTAGTCTCAGATACTCAGATAGTGACCAGGGTAGGCTGGAGTAGTCTCAGATACTCAGATAGTGACCAGGGTAGGCTGGAGAAGATTCAGGATCCTCAGATACTGGCCAAGGCAGACTGGAGTAGGCTTTCACACCTCACTCCCTCATCCTGACTCCCTGATACACTCACTACGGTGACATCTTATTGATTATCTCCCTCCCGTCTTGAGCCATCACGGTAGCTAGAGGGAGAGAGTGGGGGGAGAGAACACGGAGGTGCGAATGATGAAAAGAGAGGAAAGAGAGGGAGTAAGAAAGAAAAGAGAGGGAGCAAGAGAGGAAAGGGAGGGAGCAAGAGAGAAAGGGGGGAGCAAGGAGAAGGAGGGAGCAAGAGAGAAGGAAAGGAGGCGAGAAAGATGAAGGAGTGGGGGGAGGGGGGCAAATGGGTGGAAAGAAGGATTGAGGGAGGGTGGAAAGGGAAGGAGAGAAAAATATAGAAAGAAGAAATGGGAGAAGTAGAAGCAGGAAGAGGAAGAAAAACGAAGAGGGAAGGAAATGTTCAATGGAAGAGGGAGAGAAATGAATTTCTGAGAATGAGCAAAAAGAGAGAGAGAGAGAGAGAGAGAGAGAGAGAGAGAATTATAGGAGAGGGGAATGCAACTGAGCAGATTAGTAGACGAGGAGGAAGGAAGAGAGAGAGAAGGTGAAGAGAAAGGAGTAAGACAGGGAGAGGGGAATAGAGGGGATAGAGGTACGGTATGGAAAGACAAGACCCAACAAGGTTGAGCTTTGAAGTGGAGAGAGAGGGGAAGAATACGTTCAGATCGAAGACACTGCATTCGAAAAGAAAAAGCCATGGCTTAACCCAGCTGCTGGGCGAGCAAGGCCACGTTGAGCACCAGCTGCTGGGCGAGCAAGGCCACGTTGAGCACCAGCTGCTGGGCGAGCAAGGCCACGTTGAGCACCAGCTGCTGGGCGAGCAAGGCCACGTTGAGCACCAGCTGCTGGGCGAGCAAGGCCACGTTGAGCACCAGCTGCTGGGCGAGCAAGGCCACGTTGAGCACCAGCTGCTGGGCGAGCAAGGCCACGTTGAGCACCAGCTGCTGGGCGAGCAAGGCCACGTTGAGCACCAGCTGCTGGGCGAGCAAGGCCACGTTGAGCACCAGCTGCTGGGCGAGCAAGGCCACGTTGAGCACCAGCTGCTGGGCGAGCAAGGCCACGTTGAGCACCAGCTGCTGGGCGAGCAAGGCCACGTTGAGCACCAGCTGCTGGGCGAGCAAGGCCACGTTGAGCACCAGCTGCTGGGCGAGCAAGGCCACGTTGAGCACCAGCAGACAGAACGGCAAGAACAGCAGGAGTTCAGCTGCTGCAAGACTGTCTATAACAGCTTCGAGGTTTGCTGTGTCCTCGATGTTGCCAGTGCGGTCACTGGAAGACTTTGTTTATGTCAGCTTGGTGAGCTGTGTCTTTATGACGTACTGCCGGTGGATGACGTAGTCTTGAGCTTCCTAAAGGCTTCTTTAGGCAAGTGGGTGAGGGTGGAGGGGTTGTCTGGGTTGTGGATAAAACGTGTCACAAATTCTGGAATTTGGCTTGGTATAACGCTGTTTCCGGACACAAGAGGCGTATTTCTCAGCGCCGTTGCAGTCTGGTGTTCAGTTTCTTAGGAGACCTAAAGCCGCTGTTTAAAGGTGTAGCGTAGAAGATTAGATTTTCCCAAGTGAAGCCAGGACTGTGGTCGTCAACTTCAATTTCTTCTATGTTGTTTACACGTGTTTGTCTTCAGAGGATGAAGGTGCTGCAGTGGGTATAGTAGTGGCAGTGGGTATGGCTGCTTCTGGGATGAGTACGCTGGAGTTGTCTGAGTTGGTGGCCTCAAGTGTCTGTGTGGAGCGGTCTTCAGGAAGCATCATGTCTGGCAGGTAGTTGAAGACTGCTGTGGCGGCTTCACTGACGGTTTCTGGATTGGCGGCATTCTGCAAGTGGGCAAAAATTAGACAAGTGACAAGATTGATGCTGTGTCAGCTTGTGTGTCAGCTAGGGTGTCAGCTTGTGTGTCAACTTGGAGGTTTGGGATGGCTGTATGTGCAGAGGTCTAAGTGGTGCTGAGTTTTTTCTGTTTCGAGTTTCTTATTTTTGTGATTTTGTCCATCCTCAGAGGGCTGAAGCTGCAGGGGTGCAGCTGAAGCATTCTGGTTGGCTGGTTGACGTGCATTCCCTGAAGGTGCCTCCACACTACCACATTCAGAACAATGCTTGTCATTGAGAGACAGTTCTTAGCGATGTGGATGTATGGGTAGCAGTTCCATCAGGGAGTTTGGTGGCGATACAACCCAGGTTCGACGTTCTTGGGGGCTGATGTAGTGTGAGACTCTCAGCTCTTCTCGAATATCTTGCTGAGCTACAGAGATCTCAGAGAACCTGATCTCAACCACAGGTGAGGCGTTGTAGGATTAGTAAGGTAATCTCTTCACACTTCCGACAGGCGTTCAGGTCCTCGATTTGTAATTTCAGTTCGCTGATGTGTTGCTCTGTGATTACTTGATCCAGCCTCTTGATAAACACCGACTGCTTATCCTTCAGTGTCGGCGGTGGTATCACTTCGAAATCCCCGGCATTACGCAGCCTCAAAGCTGAACTTACAACTGAATCAGTCCGCTGTGAGAAGACGTCCAGGCACGAGAGTTTGACTTGGATAGTGGTTCTTAGGAGGGTGGCTAGTTCCGTATTAGTCGGGTTTGCGGTCTCTCATAGGAGTGGCTTGATCCTGCAATGATGGATGGATTTCAAGATGCAGGGAAATTCCTTTTCGACATCAAGGATCGCACAGAGAAGCATAAAGTTGGACTGATGTTGCTTCTTCGCTGGGGGCCAGAGGTGTGTAGGGGACACATGGAAGCGAAGGATGATAAATGCGAAGAGGAGGTGGAAATGCCGGGGACAGGAAAGACAAAACAAGGTAGAGCGAGAGGGGATAACATAATGAATGAGAAAGAAATAGTTAGGTAGATAGATAGATAGATAGAAGAGAGAGAGAGAGAGAGAGAGAGAGAGAGAGAGAGAGAGAGAGAGAGAGAGAGAGAAAGAGAGAGAGACAGACAGACAGACAGACAGACAGACAGACAGAAAGGGTGAGTGGCTGAGGTCACCAATATTATCTCAATCACACAACACCATCACACAACACCACCACACACCACCACCACACACCACCACCACACACCACCACCACACACCACCACCACACACCACCACCACACACCACCACCACACACCACCACCACACACCACCAATATGCATCACACATACCACACCTCCTAACCAATTAAGGTAATGGCAGGTGTAGCAGCCTTACCATCAATGTACCACTCCTGATCCCTCCTGACTGACGTCAGCCTCCTCAATCGTATTTACTCTCCTGTCAGACACATTTCTACATCAATATACCAACCATCATGGCAAGAGTCCACTTTTAGAGAAGATAAATGATGTAATTTAAGTACCTGACTTCTACAGATGTAGGATTCTTTAATACAGAGGTAGGATACAGGCTATACTGAGTTAGGGTAGAGGCTATACTGAGGTAGGATACAGGCTATACTGAGGTAGGATACAGGCTATACTGAGGTAGGATACAGGCTATACTGAGGTAGGATACAGGCTATACAGAGGTAGGATACAGGCTATACTGAGGTAGGATACAGGCTATACTGAGGTAGGATACAGGCTATACTGAGGTAGGATACAGGCTATACTGAGGTAGGATACAGGCTATACTGAGGTAGGATACAGGCTATACTGAAGTAGGATACAGGCTATACTGAGGTAGGATACAGGCTATACTGAGGTAGGATACAGGCTATACAGAGGTAGGATACAGGCTATACTGAGGTAGGATACAGGCTATACTGAGGTAGGATACAGGCTATACTGAGGTAGGATACAGGCTATACAGAGGTAGGATACAGGCTATACTGAGGTAGGATACAGGCTATACTGAGGTAGGATACAGGCTATACTGAGGTAGGATACAGGCTATACAGAGGTAGGATACAGGCTATACTGAAGTAGGATACAGGCTATACTGAGGTAGGATACAGGCTATACTGAGGTAGGATACAGGCTATACTGAGGTAGGATACAGGCTATACAGAGGTAGGATACAGGCTATACTGAAGTAGGATACAGGCTATACTGAGGTAGGATACAGGCTATACTGAGGTAGGATACAGGCTATACTGAAGTAGGATACAGGCTATACTGAGGTAGGATACAGGCTATACTGAGGTAGGATACAGGCTATACTGATGTAGGATACAGGCTATACAGAGGTAGGATACAGGCTATACTGAGGTAGGATACAGGCTATACTGAGGTAGGATACAGGCTATACTGAGGTAGGATACAGGCTATACAGAGGTAGAATACAGGCTATACTGAGGTAGGATACAGGCTATACTGAGGTAGGATACAGGCTATACTGAGGTAGGATACAGGCTATACAGAGGTAGGATACAGGCTATACTGAGGTAGCATACAGGCTATACTGAGGTAGGATACAGGCTATACTGAGGTAGGATACAGGCTATACTGAGGTAAGATACAGGCTATACTGAGGTAGGATACAGGCTATACTGAGGTAGGATACAGGCTATACAGAGGTAGGATACAGGCTATACTGAGGTAGGATACAGGCTATACTGAGGTAGGATACAGGCTATACTGAGGTAGGATACAGGCTATACTGAGGTAGGATACAGGCTATACTGAGGTAGGATACAGGCTATACAGAGGTAGGATACAGGCTATACTGAGGTAGGATACAGGCTATACTGAGGTAGGATACAGGCTATACTAAGGTAGGATACAGGCTATACTGACGTAGGATACAGGCTATACAGAGATAGGATACAGGCTATACTGAGGTAGGATACAGGCTATACTGAGGTAGGATACAGGCTATACTGAGGTAGGATACAGGCTATACTGAGGTAGGATACAGGCTATACTGAGGTAGGATACAGGCTATACAGAGGTAGGATACAGGCTATACTGAGGTAGGATACAGGCTATACTGAGGTAGGATACAGGCTATACTGAGGTAGGATACAGGCTATACAGAGGTAGGATACAGGCTATACTGAGGTAGGATACAGGCTATACTGAGGTAGGATACAGGCTATACTAAGGTAGGATACAGGCTATACTGAGGTAGGATACAGGCTATACTGAGGTAGGATACAGGCTATACTGAGGTAGGATACAGGCTATGAGGTAGGATACAGGCTAAGAGGTAGGATACAGGCTATATTGAGATTAGATAGAGGCTATTAGGTAGAATACAGGCTTAGGTAGAATACAGGCTATGAGGTAGGATACCGGCTATGAGGTAGGATACAGGCTATACTGAGGTAGGATACAGGATATACTGAAGTAAGATACAGGCTAAAATGAGGTAGGATACAGGCTATAACGAGGTAGGACACAGGCTATACCGAGGTAGGATACAGGTTATAATGAGGTAGGATATAGGCTATACTGAGGTAAGATACAGGCTATACTGAGGTAGGATACAGGCTATACTGAAGCTTGAGAAACTGAACCTAGTAATAAAGGTAACACATATGAATCCATAACACATATAAATACACACGTACACATACACTTCCACATATTGATCTACCTGTTACATAATACCAGTCACATGTGTCCCACTATTCTTCCATGGTTACTGTATTGGTGTTAGTTTGACTGTATCATGCAGTATGAAGGTGATACAGTGTATCATGCAGTATGAGAGACAGTGTATCATGCAGTATGAAGGTGAGACAGTGTATCATGCAGTATGAGAGACAGTGTATCATGCAGTATGAGAGACAGTGTATCATGCAGTATGAGAGACAGTGTATCATGCAGTATGAAGGTGAGACAGTGTATCATGCAGTATGAAGGTGATACAGTGTATCATGCAGTATGAGACAGTGTATCATGCAGTATGAGAGACAGTGTATCATGCAGTATGAAGGTGAGACAGTGTATCATGCAGTATGAGAGACAGTGTATCATGCAGTATGAGAGACAGTGTATCATGCAGTATGAGGACAGTGTATCATGCAGTATGAAGGTGAGACAGTGTATCATGCAGTATGAAGGTGAGACAGTGTATCATGCAGTATGAAAAGGTGAGAAGTGTATCATGCAGTATGAGACAGTGTATCATGCAGTATGAGGTAGACAGTGTATCATGCAGTATGAAGGTGAGACAGTGTATCATGCAGTATGAGACAGTGTATCATGCAGTATGAGACAGTGTATCATGCAGTATGAGACAGTGTATCATGCAGTATGAGACAGTGTATCATGCAGTATGAGAGACAGTGTATCATGCAGTATGAGAGACAGTGTATCATGCAGTATGAAGGTGAGACAGTGTATCATGCAGTATGAGAGACAGTGTATCATGCAGTATGAGAGACATTGTATCATGCAGTATGAGAGACAGTGTATCATGCAGTATGAGACAGTGTATCATGCAGTATGAGAGACAGTGTATCATGCAGTATGAGACAGTGTATCATGCAGTATGAGAGACAGTGTATCATGCAGTATGAGAGACAGTGTATCATGCAGTATGAAGGTGATACAGTGTATCATGCAGTATGAGAGACAGTGTATCATGCAGTATGAAGGTGATACAGTGTATCATGCAGTATGAGAGACAGTGTATCATGCAGTATGAAGGTGATACAGTGTATCATGCAGTATGATACAGTGTATCATGCAGTATGAGAGACAGTGTATCATGCAGTATGAGAGACAGTGTATCATGCAGTATGAGAGACAGTGTATCATGCAGTATGAGAGACAGTGTATCATGCAGTATGAGACAGTGTATCATGCAGTATGAAGGTGATACAGTGTATCATGCAGTATGAGACAGTGTATCATGCAGTATGAGAGACAGTGTATCATGCAGTATGAGAGACAGTGTATCATGCAGTATGAAGGTGATACAGTGTATCATGCAGTATGAGACAGTGTATCATGCAGTATGAGAGACAGTGTATCATGCAGTATGAGAGACAGTGTATCATGCAGTATGAGAGACAGTGTATCATGCAGTATGAAGGTGAGACAGTGTATCATGCAGTATGAGAGACAGTGTATCATGCAGTATGAAGGGGTAACTGCAGTGTGTGCTTAATGGACTCCACAGGGAAGGGGGAAAGGGAAGGGGAATGTGAGGGGAAACAGGTAAAAACTAATGGGAGAGAAAGGATTTAGGACAAGGCAATGGGAGAAGACTAATGGAACCATTAAGCACATTTCCCCCATTAATAACACACTACATGTCAATGGGAATTTTTTCCTGCATTTTCCTGCCATGTGAATCCTATTTGGCCAAAAAAAAAAAATGTAATGTATTATATATTTTATTTTTCGTTTTCAATGTGGTTTTAAGGCCACATTGAAATCTGTGCCTTGATGCCTGTGTGGGGCTCTTGATCAAAGGAATTGGAGCTGTCCCTTCCTATCCACGGAAAAAGATCCGACTAACTTTCCATTCCCAAGGCGCTATATGACTCCCCCTGCGGGTTTAAAGCTTCTTCTACGTTATCATTGTAAAACGAAAAAGAAAAATGTCGAGAATACTGATACTAATAAAAATAATAATAACCAACACACTAATAATAACAATAATAATATTAATAATAATAATAATAATAATAATAATAATAATAATCATAATAATAATATTAATAATAATAATAATCATAATAATTCTCTCTCTCTCTCTCTCTCTCTCTCTCTCTATATATATATATATTATATATATATATATATATATATATATATATATATATATATATATATATATATATATATATATATATATATATATATATATATATATATTCTTGCGTTTCAGCGTTCATCCATCTCTCAAAGAAGTGTCTTCTATCTCTATGCCATTCAGGCTGTTATTCCCTGTGTCTCCGTCTCTCTTAATGTTATTCCCTGTGTTCCTGTATCTCACTGTCTCCCCTGTGTCTCTGTATCTCACTATCTCACCTTCTCTCCTTGACAGTCACACTGAGAGACAAGCGTCAGCTGGGAGAGACACAGCCGGGTCTGGTGCGGATGGAAGCTGGTAGGTGTCACCTCTATCTCTCAGCAACTTGTAAAGAACCTTGTGTGTGTGTGAGAGAGACAGACTGGAAGAGACATTTCTAACAAAGGTGGCCTTGGAAAAGGTACCAGTAACGGAAACAAGCCTTTGAAATGGCTCTTATGTGAGAACAAGTTTTGGGAAAGGCTCTTGGAACTGAACAAGCCTTGACCACCTGTCAAGACTAAGGGACTCATCTGTTTCTGTTAAGACTAAGGGACTGATCTGTTTCTGTTAAGACTAAGGGACTGATCTCCTTCTATCAAGACTAAGGACTGATCTCCTTCTATCAAGACAGACTAATTACCTTCTCTCGAGACTAAGGAACTGACCACCTTTATTCGCGACAGAGATTGAACACCTCAAAATTTTCCCTGCATTAATTCCACTGTCTCCGGAAGTAAATTACCTCTCTATCCGACTGAAGAAGCCAGTGCAGGGCGAAAAGTTACGGCAAGTTAAGACACCATAGTGCTGAACATGTGTTTCATTCGTCAACTTGTAGGCATTGTGTGTACTCACCTATATGTGGTTGCAGGGGTCGATCCACAGCTCCTGTGTGTGTGTGTGTGTGTGAGAAAGAGAGTGAAACCTAGCGTGGAAGAATCCGTAGACTTGCTCACAAACTTTCCCTAAAACGAAAAAGGGAAAGAGAAGCATTTAGAAAGGCAGGCAGTTAGGCAGACAGACGTAAAACAAAAAGAAATTTCTTTATGATAGAGAGAGAGAGAGAGAGAGAGAGAGAGAGAGAGAGAGTATACCTGGGTGTAAAGATGACGTATACATCGAAGATAATACACATGATACTCACTTATCCACCTACTTCCACACTTGCCCTCTGGACATGAAACGAGGAGAGCAAAACAGAAGGCTCTCTCCCCACTCTATTCCCCCTCCTACTCATCTTCCCCCTCCTCCCCCTGGTGTTCACACTGGGGGGAGGAGCGGGGGTTCCAACACCTCACTGCCCTGCTGAGTAAAAGGTTAAGCTTCTGATTAAAATGTGAAGAGCGAACAGATGTCTTCAAGAAACAGTTCACCTGTGATGAAAGACAGGGAGAAGGGGAAGGAAGGGAGAGAATAGGGAGAGGAAGAAGGGAGAGAGGAATGGGAGAAAATTCTCTCTCTTTCTCTCTCTTTCTCCCTTCTTTAAGAGACAAAATAACAAAATTCTTCGTTTATAGTGATTGTTGGTCTGTTTGTTAAAGGGACTGATTGTGTTGTTATTGAAGCGATTGTTTGATAGACTGATACACGACAATATTATTAGTAAAATAATAAACCAATAATAAAAGTAAAAATAATAATAATAATTTCATCCTAAAAAAGAGACTGACAGAGAATTGGATTCGACAAGTGGATAATGGTGGAGGTGGTGGCAAGAGTGAGGGTGCTCGCTAATGGTGTGGAATAAGTCGTAGTCTCTACGCTACGTCTCTCTCTCTCTCTATCTCTCTCTCTCTCTCTCTCTCTCTCTCTCACCTTGTTTCCTCTCACATTATGTCCCCTTCTTTTTCTCCCCTCTTTTGCCTATCTCTCTCCTTGCCTTCCCCTCATCTCCTCCCCTCATGTTTTGCTTTCTTTAACCCTGGATTATACTCTATGTGCTGGCTTATCCTGTGAGTCCTTCCAGCCGCGCACCCGTACACAATGGTGCCGTGTGCGTCTCTCACACGTGTGTACGTGTGTACCAGGGAGGGGGGAGTGAGAGAGTGAGAGAGAGAGAGAGAGAGAGAGAGAGAGAGAGAGAGAGAGAGAGAGAGAGAGAGAGAGAGAGAGAGAGAGAGAGAGGGACTTGATTAATTTCCAAGACACCATCATGAAAGTTTATTCATTAACTGGCTCCTTCCACCCCCGCAACCCTCTCCCCTCACCCCCACCCACTGTCCCACCCACCCACACACCGCCGAACCCACCCGCCCACCCACCCACACACCTCCAACCCACCGAATTGTTCCCCCACAATCAGGGAATCACCCACACCTTCCAGACACTGCCTGTGGACCTGGCTTTAGTCCCATAACACACACACACACACACACACACACACACACACACACACACACACACACACACACACACATACAACAGGCCTAGTGTCTAATCGACATGTGCCTACGACAAAATGGTAACTAACAAACACACAAACACACACAAACACATTTCGGAATCTTAAATACCATCATCAATACTTAAAATATAAAATATTTCTAAAGCGAACAGATTCACATAAAAACAAAAATGTTTTATTTAAAACACGGAATTGGAAATAAATTAAATCTCACCTTTAAATCCCCCCCCCCTAGCGGCGTTTTAACTAAACCAGTAATTTTAAACTTAGGAACTCACACGTAAAGGTGTACTGGAGGTGTTCAGGTGTTCATTCTTGTACTGGAGGTGTTCAGGTGTTCATTCTCTCTGTGTACAGAGGTTCAGAGGTCGGGTCTGTGTGGTGTTGAGGTCACAACTGTGAGGTCACGAGAGGTCAGAAGTTGGCTGGTTAAGTAACAGCGATCTTTGATGGTAGTGAGAGAGAGAGAGAGAGAGAGAGAGAGAGAGAGAGAGAGAGAGAGAGAGAGAGAGAGAGGTTAAGAAAGTGAAGTAACAGTACTGGAAGATTTAACCTGAGATGCGCTGTTTAAGTTTAATTGAAGTACTTTCCACGTATCTTGAGGTACTTCCCACGTATTATGAGATACTTCCCACGTATCTTGAGGTACTTCCCACGTATTGTGAGATACTTCCCACATATCTTGAAGTACTTCCCACGTATAGTGAGGTACTTCCCACGTATCGTGAGGTACTTTCCACGTATAGTGAGGTACTTCCCCCGTATAGTGAGATACTTTCCTTTTATCGTGAGATACTTCCCACGTATAGAGAGGTACTTCCCACGTGTAGTGAGGTACTTCCCACGTACAGTGAGGTACTTCACATGTATAGTGAGGTACTTCCCACGTACAGTGAGGTACTTCCCACGTACAGTGAGGTACTTCCCATGTATAGTGAGATACTTCCCTCGTATCGTGAGACACTTCCCACGTATAGTGAGGTACTTCCCACGTATCGTGAGGTACTTTCCACGAATGCGAATTGAAAACTGATTCGTGGAAATGACTGCTTAAATAAATCACGCAATAAAAAAAAAACAGAAGAATGAACAATGGGGATTCGAACCGCAGTCGTGGGATGCTGCAGACCCTACGCTCCCAGTTCCTGCTCTTCTCTGTCTGACAGTCATTCGTTACGACTTACGCTGTGGTTTTTACCGCACAGTTCCTTACGATGTTGGCAAAACTCAGGTATCGTAGCGGCTGAGTGTATTGTAGATCCATAGGAACTGTATTGGTTACTGAACATTGTAAAATATGTGAGAGAGAGAGAGAGAGAGAGAGAGAGAGAGAGAGGGAGTAACGAAGTCGTGAATGCAAGGTTTCAGATGAGTTCATTTGCCGACCTCCGCTTCCATGCTGCTTCCAGATTTCACTCCCGCGAGTGTTGGTCGATTGTGATAACAGTGTTGGACATGTGGGGGGTGTTGGACATGTGGGGGTGTTGGACATGTGGGGTGTTGGACATGTGGGGGCTGTTGGACATGTGGGGGTGTTGGACATGTGGAGGTGTTGGACATGTGGGGTGTTGGTCATGTGAGGGTGTTGGACATGTGGGGATGTTGGACATGTGGGGGTGTTGGACATATGGGGTGTTGAACATGTGGGGGTGCTGGACATGTGGGGGTGTTGGACATGTGGGGGTGTTGGACATATGGGGGTGTTGAACATGTGGGGGTGCTGGACATGTGGGGTGTTGGACATGTGGGGGGGGACTTAGAAACGGGGAAGTTCCAAGACTGGAACTTCAGTTTACGTAAGAACACAATCAGATTTGAGCACCAATAAATTTCTAGATCTTCAAGAATGGTCATCACCAGTTAGGAAGCCGACAACAACAACAACAACAACAACTCTCCCTAAGCTAGAGACAATTTCACTGAACTATATATTACCTAGCTAACTCTTCCAGCCACTAAGCCTTCTATTCATTTTCTAATTTATCTCTCTTTCTCTCTCTCTCTCTCTCTCTCTCTCTCTCTCTCTCTCTCTCTCTCTCTCTCTCTTTATGGCACTGACAAGGTGACACTATATGACAGATGTGTACTACTACTATTACTACGTCTGTACTACACATGTGTACGTCTGTACCGTGTACTAACTGCCTCGTCTGAGTCGTCTCTTACAGTAACTCCCACTTATTAAGCATGTGTGGGTCGCATCCTGGGACAAAATTGACCTAATTTGCGGGAAATGCTCAGCATAACAAGGGACTTTCTATATAGTAGTATGTCATTGATGTCAGCTAGGCCTGTATACCTTGTACATGTACTTGTAGTAAATAAAGATATGATTATTATTATTATTATTATTATTATCATCATCAATTTCATGAATTTCCATTATTGTTCTTCCCTGCGGGTTGTGTTGTAGGTGCGAGGAAATGGATGAATTGATGGATGATCAATTTTGATTTGCACGGGTGGAGTGGTTGGTTGTTGGACAGTTAGGTTAGTTAGGTCGTGTCAGGGAGTAGATGAAGGTAAGTTATGACCATAAGGACGGAGGAGCACTGCGGCAGACCTACTGGTCCATACTTGGCACGTTCTTCTCACCGACGTGTCTGCCCAGCTTGGAAAATACCTCAGTGCTATAGGCCTAGGCTTCACAAACTGTTGAATCCAACAGAGAAACACCAAAAAACAGCGTGTCGTTAATTCCAAATAATGTGTGATAGTAAATTGAGAGAGAGAGGAGAGAGAGAGAGAGAGAGAGAGAGAGAGAGAGAGAGAGAGAGAGACCAGGTATAATGATCACCTCCAGTAGCAAGAGTGATTAATCTGAACTATGGTTGGTCCAGGGCGGTGCAAGGATTGCATGTTGACGCCGGCCTTTGCAAGGGAGAGTAGCGAAGGTTCAAGTCACTGACCAAGAGCAGGAGTGGGCAGAGTTGGCTCTGAGTACATTATTATTATAATCATGGGGGAGCGCTAAACCCGTAGGGATTATACAGCGCCTGTGTGTGTGTGTGGGGGTGATGGAAGGTATTCAGACTTAATTCAGGGAACTGGAGCACAGATCCAATTCCCTAGATCAAGAGCCCCTCACCAGCGTCAAGGAACCTCCCTTGAGGGTGGGGGTTCTGATTAGAACCTGGCTTTGCATGGCTAGCTAGGGTTACTGAAGCCAGTCCCTGGGTTAGCCTGGAGAACAGATACTACTACTACTACTAATAATAATTATAATAATATATATATCCACAACTACACAATACCTACCTGACACCAGTGACATACTATGTAGGAAGACCCGGGTTATGCAGAGCATTTGGGACAACTTAGGTTTCGTCCCCCAGGATGCCACCCACACCAGTCGACTAACACCCAGGCACCTGATTACTGCTAAGTGAACAGGGACAGCAGGTGTCTTAAGGAAACACGTCCCCAGTGTTTCCACCCATACCTTGTTCTCAGAGATGTGTGTGTGTGTGTGTGTGTGTGTGTGTGTATGTGTGTGTGTGTGTGTGTGTGTGCGCGTGCGTGCGCGCACCGTCACAACAACATTCACATCTCCGGTAAATTCCCCACGAGTTCAAAAATAAGGTCCATCAATCGGCAACTTTTCCGATAGAACGAATCATATTTTCTGCTGTTCACGACCCTAAGTTGAAAAGCACCGTCTAGTTGATGGCGCTGTCAATACTTTGAGAGAGAGAGAGAGAGAGAGAGAGAGAGAGAAAAAAAAAAGAGAGAGAGAAAGACATAATGTGTGCGAGTGTTCTAATTTGGGACTAGTCCCTCCAGTATTTACACCTGGAAAATCCTATAGTGACTGGTCCCAAAACTGGACACTTAAATCACTCCACATGACTAACACGAGAAGGTGCAAATTACCTCCACTAAAAAGCAGGGGATCGACCACTAAACAAAGTGAGAATTCCATGAGTGTCAGAGGTCCCCGACTCTTCAATGCCCTTCCTTCGTACGTAAAGGAAATTAGCAATAAATTCCTGACTGTCTTCTAGAGGTAACTGGACAAGTTCCTCAAGTCAGTGCCTGAGCAGCCAAGCTGTGGTTCGTACGTTGGACTGCGTGCGGCCAGCTGAAACAGCCTGGTTGATCAGCCCTTGATCCACCAAGAGGTTTGGTCGGGAGAATGCATGGAGAAAGAAACTCGAGATATATTTCGATCCTCTTCTGGGATCCTCTTCAGCAGATACACAAGTGAAAGAAGGCACAGGAAGCCTCCCACTACCTGTCACGGAAACCTCCACAGGCAAACCTCTCGGTGAATGTAGGAAACTCAGAGCTAGGCCATCTTCAGATGGGAGTCTGATACAAAGCAGAAGGCCTAGTCTAGGACCGGGTCGCGGGGGCGGTGACCCCTCCGGAAGGATTTCTAGGATAACTGCAGCTAAACATCAAGGATGGACTCCAGCATCTAGTGATCTCTGGATTTTCAAGAGAATGAACGACAAATCTTGGACATTCATTAATCTCCGGAAAGAACGAAAGTGCATCAGGGCTGACGAAAATATGTGAAAGCTCACGAAAGTGTGTGAAAGCTGACGAAAAGGCGTGAAAGTTGACGAAAATGAGTGAAAGGTGACGAACGTGTGAGAGAGACTACGTGAGTGGCATAATAATAATAATAATAAAACAAAAGAAGTCTCCACCGCTTCACCACTAAAACACTCCAGCTGGGGTCGATAACTGGAGAGTAAACAAATAAAAACACTTCACAGCTGGTGTGCGTGTGTGTGTGTGTGTGTGTGTGTGTGTGTGTGTGTTAGTGCTTGCCTCGGGGGGAGGGGAGGGAGAGGTCGAGGCCTCGCTCCAGGGTCCTCCTCTCAATTTCTCCATCGATTGATTTGGTTTAACAGTGTCCTCTACTCTTCAACTGCTGCTAAAACATCAACTTCCACTTTATTACTTCCTGGCCGCTGAAAATGGGATTCCAAATGTGGGTGTTCAGGTTGTGTCTGTGTCCCCTCCTTCTCAGTCCTCAAGTCTGTCTTCCTTCGTCCTGCCCTCTGGTAAGAGTCCCTCCCATGTGTCCTGCTACTGGGTCCTCCTCTGTTACCCTGTATTTAGCCAAACCATGAAAACCACAGGAAATTCATACGTCGCAATAATGTTTACTCTCGTTTTGCGTTGCTCTAGTGCCAGTTCTGTCACCTCACAGCTCTGTGGCCTCACAGCTCTGTGGTCTCACAGCTCTGTGGCCTCACAGCTCTGTGGCCTCACGGCTCTGGCACCTCCAACATGTTCGTAAACCAGGAACCTTTTCTATATCCCCTATTTTACTAGTCAAGGAAAGGGCGCTACGCTGGTGCTTCGTATCCGAGGATTGATCTCGCGTATGTGGCGTATGATCCCCAGTTCACGCCATCGGGAAGACAGTGTATGTTTGCCTGTCAGTCGTACATGGGTGACGTTGCTGTGTTCCTGTGTGATTTAGGGATGTGTGTCAGCTGGCTTGTTCCTGTCATGAACTGACAGCTGGCGTGTTCCTGTCATGAACTGACAGCTGGCGTGTTCCTGTCATGAACTGACAGCTGGCTTGTTCCTGTCATGAACTGACAGCTGGCTTGTTCCTGTCATGAACTGACAGCTGGCGTGTTCCTGTCATGAATTGACAGCTGGCGTGTTCCTGTCATGAATTGACAGCTGGCTTGTTCCTGTCATGAACTGACAGCTGGAGATGTTAACGTCTTAGATGGCAAGCTGTTGGTCATCTTGTTTCCCCATGGCAGTAGTTTGTTCCACCATGAGAGTAGTTGTTCCACCATGAGAGTAGTTTGTGCCACCATGGCAGTAATTTGTTCCACCATGGCAGTAGTTTATGCCACCTTGAGATTAGTTGTACCATTATAGTAGTTTGTGCCACCATGAGAGCAGTTGTACCATTATTGTAGTTTGTGCCACCATGAGAGTAGTTGTACCATTCTAGTAGTTTGTACCACCATGAGACTAGTTGTACCATTCTAGTAGTTTGTGCCACCATGAGAGTAGTTGTACCATTATAGTAGTTTGTGCCACCATTAGAGTAGTTGTACCATTATAGTAGTTTGTGCCACCGTGACAGTAGTTCCTCAGGGCCACATACTTCAACATTTCTTCAAATCGGTCAAGTCTTAAAGCTCTCTCATGCAATCATCGTTTTCAACTTTCTCCTTTCATTCTTCTTCCTCCTCCTCCTTCTGCTAGTTATTTTCCTCCTCTCTGTTCTCTCTGCCACTCCTCTGCCCGTCCTCCGCGTCCAGTCTTCTCACATGGCCTTTCCTCCTGCTGTTCCCGGCTGCCTCCCTCCATCCATCTCACAGTGGGAGGCTGACTCTCACAACATCAAAGAGCGTATCATTAAATGAATGAATTTGTGAGAGCTTCCGACGCCCACATCGAGTGCATTTCCGGCGATACAAGAGCACTTCCGGCCTCTTGCTCCTCCCCTTCCCCCCCCTTGGTTGCATCTCCCCTCCCTTCCCCTCTCCCTTTTCTTCGAGGCACCAGTCGGCTACAATGGAACCTCTCCCTATTCCCTCTCTCCTCTCTTTCTTCCCCCCCCCTCTCTCTCTCTCTTTTAGTCTTCTGTTTTCTCTACTATTCCTCCCTTTCTTTTCTCTTCACCCTCTTTCCCCTCTCTCCCCCTCACTTCTAACCTCGCCTAACCCCATCCTTTCCATAAGAAGATTGCACACAACCTATTCTTAGACCCCTTATTTTCTTCTTCACACACACACACACACACACACACACACACACACACACACACACACACACACACACACACACACACTTGGGACTGAAACTGAATGAATATAAACAACATAAAATTGACGATCTTTAATAACGAAGTTGTGTAGGTGGTAATAAAGTTAATATATCTGGTGTAATTAAGGAGATAAGCTCCTACACAACTCTTGGAGTGTACCTTGGTATAATGTCATATCTTGTACATATAATCGTATAGTGCTAAGGGTACATTTAGTAACTGTACTACTCATAAGTACCGTCTGATACGTCGCTATGACGAGATATACTAAAGTACATGAATAATATATATATATATATATATATATATATATATATATATATATATATATATATATATATATATATATATATATATATATATATATATATGCAAGGAAAAATAGAAGAATTCCAAGCATATTTTGATATCACCTGTTTACTGTGATCTTTTTGCATATATATATATATATATATATATATATGTGTGTGTGTGTGTGTGTGTGTGTTGGCCCCGCCTCTTCACTGGCTGCTACTGGGTCACTCTCCTGCGCCATGAGCTTTATCATACCTCTTCTTAAAGCTGTGTATGGAACCTGCCTCCACTACATCGCTTCCCAAACTATTCCACTTCCCGACTACTCTGTGACTGAAGAAATACTTCCTAACATCCCTGTGATTCATCTGAGTCTTCAACTTCCAACTGTGTCCCCTTGTTGCTGTGTCCCATCTCTGGAACATTCTGTCTCTGTCAACCTTGTCAATTCCTCTCAGTATTTTATATGTCGTTATCATGTCCCCCCTATCTCTCCTGTCCTCCAGTGTCGTCAGGTCGATTTCCCTTAACCTCTCCTCGTGGATATACCCCTTAGCTCCGGGACTAGTCTTGTTGCAAACCTTTACACTTTCTCTAGCTTCTTCACGTGCTTGGCTAGGTGTGGGTTCCAAACTGGTGTTGCATACTCCAGTATGGGCCTAACGTACACAGTATACAGGGTCCTGAACGATTCTTTATTAAGATGTCGGAATGCTGTTCTTAGGTTTGCTAGGCGTCCGTATGCTGCAGCAGTTATTTGGTATATATGCGCCTCAGGAGATGTGCCCGGTGTTATACTCACCCCAAGATCTTTTTCCTTGATTGAGGTTTGTAGTCTCTGGCCCCCTAGACTGTACTCCGTCTGCGGTCTTCTTTGCCCTTCCCCAATCTTCATGACTTTGCATTTGGTGGGGTTGAACTCCAGGAGCCAATTGCTGGACCAGGCTTGCAGCCTGTCCAGATCCCTCTGTAGTTCTGCCTGGTCCTCGTCCGATTGAATTCTTCTCATCAACTTCACATCATCTGCAAAAAGGGACACTTCGGAGTCTATTCCTTCCGTCATGTAGTTCACAAATACCAGAAACAGCACCGGTCCTAGGACTGACCCCTGTGGAACCCCACTCGTCACGGCCCCACTCTGACACCTCGCCACGGACCATGACTCGCTGCTGTCTTCCTGACAGGTATTCCCTGATCCATTGTAGTGCCTTCCCTGTTATCCCTGCCTGGTCTTCCAGCTTCTGCACTAATCTCTTGTGTGGGACTGTGTCAAACTCCTTCTTACAGTCCAAGAATATGCAATCTACCCACCCCTCTCTCTCTTGTCTTACTGCTTTCACCCTGTCATAGAACTCCAGTAGGTTTGTGACACAGGATTTCCCGTCCCTGAAACCGTGTTGGCCGTCGTTGATAAGCTCATTCCTTTCTAGGTGCTCCACCACTCTTCTCCTGATAATATTCTCCATGACCTTGCATACTATACATGTCAGTGACACTGGTCTGTAGTTTAGTGCTACGTTTCTGTCTCCTTTTTTAAAAAACTGGAACTACATTTGCTGTCTTCCATACCTCAGGTAGTTGCCCTGTTTCGATAGACGTGTTGAAGATTGTTGTTAGGGGTACACATAGCTCCTCTGCTCCCTCTCTCAGGACCCATGGAGAAATGTTATCCGGCCCCATCGCCTTTGAGGTATCTAGCTCGCTTAGTAGCCTCTTCACTTCCTCCTCAGTTGTGTGTATTGTGTCCAGCACCTGATGGTGTACCCTACCTCTCCTCCTTTCTGGAGGTACTTCTATTTCCTCTGTGAACACCTCTTTGAATCTCATGTTGAGCTCCTCACACACTTCGTGGTCATTTCTTGTGACCTCCCCTCCTTCCTTCCTCAGCCTGATCACCTGGTCCTTGACTGTTGTTTTCCTCCTGATGTGGCTGTACAACAGCTTTGGGTCAGATTTTGCTTTCGCTGCTATGTCATTCTCGTATTGTCTTTGGGCTTCCCTTCTTACCTGTGCATATTCATTTCTGGCTCTACGACGGGCTCTATGTGTGTGTGTGTGTGTGTGTGTGTGTGTGTGTGTGTGTGTACTCAATGATCGTTATGTTTCAATAAGACTCGACTCTACTTAAACTTGTACTGTAATTGACAAGTCCCTAAATAATCTAACTTCTCAACCGTCAAGGTAATCAAACAGTTTGCTTGAACAATATGAATTATTCGCCAAACAGTAATAATGTACGAGCAGCAGTCACCAGCGTCAGGCACGGCACAGTGTTAGGCACGGCACAGCGTCAGGCACGGCACAGTGTCAGGCACGGCACAGTGTCAGGCACGGCACAGGGAGACAAAACAACCCTAACTGTAGACAACTCTAACTGTAGACCTTCAACAGATCCTACATAAAAGGCATAAAACTCCCTTATTAGTGAAACTAAGTTCAGCATTACCAAATCCCCGATTACGGCAGCGCGTAGATGCCAGAACACCGTAGGTTGACTCGGGACCAGAGATACAGAGACTGTCTCCACGACACAACCTCTGTAAAACGTCAAGTATCACTAAGTCTAAATAATACTTTGCGAGTACAGCTGCACAGAGTTACGACACGTATGTCTCGGCTCACCACCGGAGACTTTACCAAAAATCGAGTATAAATCACAAGATCACGAGATGTTTCTCTTACGCATCGACATCAAGGTATGTCACGTGACTTACTCCTGCGGCACCGCCAGGTGGGTAACAGCTTACCCTTGACACCAAAGGTGAAACAAGCGGGCACGTAGTTTGCAAGTGCTGGCAGCCAATCAAAACTCTCCAACAGCGAGCACAATGAGAGGTGTAGTTGTTACGTCCTAACTACGTACGTAAGCTAATTTAATAAGTCAAATAGTAATATAAAGCAGGAAATTTTCATTTTAGCTATTAATGAAAATATCAGCACACAACACACACACACACACACACACACACACACACACACACACACACACACACACACACACACACACACACACACACACACACACACACACACACACACACACACACACACACACACACACACATCTCCATATTGATTTTAATTATTACAATGGTCCACTTATGCGGTCTGCATAATGGCTAGTGAGTGTGCCTCTTCGTTTTGATTTATTTTGTAAGGGAGTGGTTGCGGGAGTGGGTGGGGGAGTGGGTGGGGGAGTCTTTGGTGGAGTGGGTGGAGGAGTGTTTGGTGGAGTGGGTGGAGGAGTGTTTGGTGGAGTGGGTGGAGGAGTGTTTGGTGGAGTGGGTGGAGGAGTGTTTGGTGGAGTGGGTGGAGGAGTGTTTGGTGGAGTGGGTGGAGGAGTGTTTGGTGGAGTGGGTGGAGGAGTGTTTGGTGGAGTGGGTGGAGGTGTGTTTGGTGGAGTGGGGGAGTGGGTGGGGGAGTGTTTGGTGGAGTGGGTGGGGGAGTGTTTGGTGGAGTGGGTGGGGGAGTGTTTGGTGGAGTGGGTGGGGAGTGTTTGGTGGAGTGGGGGGGGGAGTGTTTGGTGGAGTGGGTGGGGATGGGATGGGTGGGGAATGGGTGGGGAATGGGTGGGGGAATGGGTGGGGGAATGGGTGGGGGGAATGGGTGGGGGAATGGGTGGGGGAATGGGTGGGGAGTGGGTGGGGGAGTGGGTGGGGGAAGTGGGTTGGGGGAGGGGTGGGGAGTGTTTGGAGGAGTGGGTGGGGAGTGGGTGGGGGAGTGGGTGGGGAGGGGCTGTTTGCTTCTTGGCTAAAATCTGATACATCAGCAATTTACTGGTACTCTTTTCTAGATGATGACTACCTAGTGGAAACGAAATCTAGCTATGTGTGAAGTGGTGGGTGGGCGGAGAGTGTGTGGTGCTGTATGAGTAGTGAGGGTGGGTAGAGAGGGTGGGTAGTGAGAGTGGGAAGTGAGGGTGAGTAGTGAGTGTTGATAGTGAGGGTGGGTAGTGAGGGTGGGTAGTGAGGGTGGGTAGTGAGGGTGGGTAGAGAGGGTGGGTGAGTGAGATGGGAAGTGAGGGTGAGTAGTGAGTGTTGATAGTGAGGGTGGGTAGTGAGGGTGGGTAGTGAGGGTGGGTAGTGAGGGTGGATAGTGAGGGTGGGTAGTGAGGGTGGGTAGTGAGAGTGGGAAGTGAGGGTGAGTAGTGTTGATAGTGAGGGTGGGTAGTGAGGGTGGATAGTGAGGGTGGGTAGTGAGGGTGGGTAGTGAGGGTGGGTAGTTTAAGTGTTTGCAGTGAGTGTGTTGGATCAGGAAGTGTGGGTTTGGTGGTTGTTGAAGGGTGGGTGGATGGGTGGGCTGCGAATGAAGGACGGGTGGGTTTAGAGCAAAGAGTCACATTACAGGGGCTGTAACAATTCCGCCCCCAAAAAAAAAAAAAATAGGAGAGGAACCTTACAACGACGTTTCGGTCCGTCCTAGACCGTAACATCGTCTTTTTTTTTTAAGGTGGGAGACGAAGAATATTCCTACCTCGTAGTACGTGTTTTCAAAACATGGTTATCCTGGTCATTTCATCAGAGGGTCCAGGAGCTGTGCGCAACCCCCATCTTCAAGAAGATACGTACTACGGTGCTCTTCACCAACTGCAAGGCTGAGGGGCTGATTTCATCATCTTTTGTATATAGTTCTTCACATTATGACCTTGTATTGATAAAGGCACTGGTGGGCGAAACGTCTACAAATAAAGATACCCAGATGTTGCACATGTGTCTAATTCTTCATCTTGCCTGTATTGTATACCTTCCTTCCTTCCTTCCTTCCTTCCTTCTTTCCTTCCTTCCTTCTTTCCTTCCTTCCTTCCTTCCTTCCTGACAACTCTGTTGTCAGGACGTCTCCAACATTCTCTCCAACACCAGATTGCAATATCCACCACTGCCTCCCACCAAACAACCAAAGGAAACAAAACCACCAGTAAAGGACACCACAAGTAGGGGACACTACCAGTAAGAGACACCACCAATAAGCGATCCCACCAGTTAGGAACGCCACCAGTAAGGGACACAAGTAAGGGACTCCACCAGAAAGGGACACCACCAGTAAGGGACACCACCAGTAAGGGACACCACCAGTAAGAGACACCACCAGTGACTCAAATCCACTGCAGGAGTGTACACAATCCCTTGAGGCGGTTGTGACAAAATATACCTGGGACAAACCTCCAGGGACCTCCACACTCATTTCTGAACACCAATACTTAAACAAAATAAACGGCTTTACAGACGCCTGCGTCTGTAAAGTCCCGCACCGTCTTGATGAATGACGATGACTCACCTAGGGACACACGATCATGGATTCATCACTCATCATCACATCCAACAACATCAACATAGCTGAGTCTCCCGACAGGAAACTTCTAGATCGATTTCTTACATAACAAGAGTTTATAATTACACAGGGATGGACGAGAACAACAGTAGGCCTACTGGCCTACTTCACAATCACATTTTGCTAGCTAGGTATTAGCCTCAATTCACCTCACCTCACCCTTACCCTCACCATGCTTTCTACATATGTAGGCGCATGGTCTCTTGATTAAGCCCACTGGGTGGGCGAAACGTCGTCAATAAAAGATCGAATTATACTGCATTTGTATCTTCTTTTCTATAGATCATTTCCCTTGAACACAACTGGGAAATTATTTTTTTGTTTCATTAAAATGAAGAAAACTTGGACAGGAAACTGTCCATATATATATATATATTTTTTTAATTTTTTTTATTAACACATCGGCCGATTCCCACCAAGGCAGGGTGGCCCGAAAAGAAAACTTCTATCATTCACTCCATCACTGTCTTGCCAGAAGGGTGCTTTACACTACAGTTATAAAACTGCAACATTAACACCCCTCCTTCAGAGTGCCGGCTGTACTTCCATCTCCAGAACTCAAGTCCGGCCTGCCGGTTTCCTAATCCCTATAATGTTACTTTGCTCACCCAACGCACTCAAGTATTAAAACCATATGCTCCATTCACTCCTATCAAATACGCTCACATGCTTGCTGAAGTCCAAGCCCTCGCACACAAAACTTCCTTACCCCCCCTCCAACCTTTCCTGGGGCCGACCCCTACCCCGCCTTCCCTCCACTACAGATTTATACACTCTCGAAGTCACTCTGTCTCGTTCCATTCTCTCTACATGTCCAAACCACCTCAACAACCCTCCTCAGCTCTCTGGACAATCGTTTTGGTAATCCCGCACCTCCTCCTAATTTCCAAACTCCGAATTCTCTGCATTATATTCACACACACATTGACCTCAGACATGACATCTCCACTGCCTCAGCCTTCTCCTCGTTGCAACATTCATCACCCATGCTTCACTTATATAAGAGCGTTGGTATAACATACTCTCATACATTCCCCTCTTTACTTCCATGGACAAGGTTCTTTGTCTCCACAGACTAAGTGCTCCACTCACCCTTTTTCCTCATCAATTAATGATTCACCTCATCCTTCATAGACCCATCCGCCGACATGTCCACTCCCAAATATCATACATTCACCTCCTCCATACTCTCCCCAATCTGATATCCAATCTTTCGTCACCTATTCTTTTGTTATCCTCATCACCTTACTCTTTCCCTATATCACTTTCAATTTTCTTCTTTACACACCCTACCAAATTCATCCACCAACCTCTGCATTCTCTTCAGAATCTCCCAAAAGCATAGTGTCATCAGCAAAAGCAACTGTGACAACTCCCACTTTGTATTTGCTTCTTTATCTTTTAGCCCAACACCTCTTGCCAAGACCCTCGCATTCACTTCTCTTAAACCCCATCTATAAATATATTGAACAACCACGGTGACATCACACATCCTTGTCTAAGGCCCACTTTACTGGGAAATAGTCCCTTCCCTCCTACACACTCTAACCTGAAGGCCTCACTATCCTCATAAAAACTCTTCACTGCTTTCAGTAACCTTCCTCTATTCCATACACCTGCAACATCTGCCACATTGCCCCCTATCTACCCTATCATATGCCTTTTCCAAATCCATAAATGCCACAAAACATCTTTCCCTTATCCAAATACTGTTCACCTATATGTTTCACTGTAAACACTTGGTCACACCCCTACCTTTCCTAAAGCCCTTGTTCATCTGTTATCCTGCTTTCTGTTTTACTCTAATTCTTTCAATAATTACTCTACCATAACTTTACCAGGTACACTCAACAGACTTATTCCCTATAATTTTTGCATCTCTTTTGTCCCCTTGCCTTTATACAAAGGGACAATACACCTTCTCTGCCAATTGGTACCTTCCCCTTCCTACATTTATTAAATAATAGCACCAACCACTCCAAAATTATATCCCCACCTGTTTTTAACATTTCTATCTTTATCCCATCAATCCCAGCTGCCTTACCCCCTTTCATTCTACCCACTGCCTCACGAACTTCCCTACACCCACAACTTCTTACCTCCAAAGATTTATTCCTCCCCTCACCCCGAAATACACTTCCCTGTCTTCATCAACATTTAACAAATCCCCAAAATATTCTCTCCATCTTCCCGATACCTCTAACTCTCCATTTAATAACTCTCCCTCCTATTTTTAACTGTCAAATCCATTTGTTTCAGGCTTCCTCAACTTTTAATCTATTCCAAAACTTTTTTTATTTTCAACAAAATTTCTGATAACATCTCACCCACTCTCTCATCTTCTCTTTTTAATTCTTCACCACTCTTTTAACCTCTCTTTTTTCTCCTATACTCTTCCTCCTTCATCACTTCTACTTTTAAAAAACCTTCATATGCTAACTTTTCTCCTTTCTCTCTTTCACTACCACCAACCTCCTTCCTCCCACCCACTCGCCTGTTTCCAAACTTCTGTGCTCTAAACCATTTTAAATCTACCCCATACATTTTGCCCCATTGCCTACTTCTCCTGCCCATCTATCCTCCAATAATTTTTATATCTTACCCTAACTGCCTCCTCTTTAGTTTATAAACCCACCTCTCTTTTACTTACTGATTCATTTTCCTTTTCCCATCTACCTTTTCTCCACTGTAGCTATAACTAAAAAGTGATCTGATATATCTGTAGCCCTCTATAAAATGTTTCCTGAAGTCTACTCAACAACTTTTATCTACCAATACATAGTCCAACAAAACTGTCATTACCCCTACATCATATCTTGTATACTTATTTATCCTCTTTTCTTAAAATATTATTACCTATAACTAAACCCCTTTCTATACAAAAGTTTCAAATTAAATATATATATATATATATATATATATATATATATATATATATATATATATATATATATATATATATATATATATATATGAAAAAAAAAAAAAATCACAGTAAATTGGTGATATCAAAATATCAAGACAACCACTATGAAAAAAAGAAGAATTTCCATTAAAAGCAGTTTTGAAAATAAATGAATATTTCTTTTGGTTTATAAAATTGGTTCATTTATAATTAATAAAATTTAGGAAGAATTTAATGATAAATTGACTAATTTAATTTTTTAAGAGTTTCAGGTCCTTTCTTATGTTCCTCTTCACGGTCGTGAGATGTTACGCTACTGTGGGGTGTTGTCTTTGTTAGTGTGAGTGACTGTGAGGGGGTTTTTCTGCCCCTTTATAAGCCTTCTTGTCATGTTTTTTTATAGTTCCTTGATAGTGGTAGTCACGAAAGCGCTTGGAATTCTTCTATTTTTCATAGTGGTTGTCTTGTATATATATATATATATATATATATATATATATATATTATATATATATATATATATATATATATATATATATATATTTTTGTGTGTGTGTGTGTGTGTGTGTGTGTACTCACTAGTTGTGGTTGCAGGGGTCGAGTCTGGCCCTTGCCCGTCTTCACTGGCCCACTGGTCACTCTCCCGCCATGGGCTTTTATCATACCTCTTTCTTAAAGCATGTATGGAACCTGCCTCCACTACATCGCTTCCCAAACTATTCCATTCCCGACCACTCTGTGACTGAAGAAATACTTCCTAACACCCCTGTGATTCATCTGAGTCTTCAACTTCCAACTGTGTCCCCTTGTTGCTGTGTCCCATCCTGGAACATTCTGTCTCTTCCACCTTGTCTATTCCTCTCAGTATTTTATATGTCGTTACCCATGTCCCCCTATCTCTCCTGTCTTCCAGTGTCGTCGGGTCGATTTCCTTAACCTCCCCCCTTCGGGGGACATACCCCTTAGCTCCGGGACTAGTCTTGTTGCAAACCTTGCACTTTCTCAGTTCTTTACGTGTTTGGCTAGATGTGGGTTTCCAAACTGGTGCTGCATACCCAGTATGTGCCTAACGTACACAGTGTACGGGTCCTGAACGATTCTTTATTAAGATGTCGGAATGTTGTTCTTAGGTTTGCTAGACGCCCGTATGCTGCAGCAGTTATTTGGTTGATGTGCGCCTCAGGAGATGTGCCTGGTTTTTATATATATATATATATATATATATATATATATATATATATATATATATATATATATATATATATATATATATATATATATATATATATATATATATATATATATATATATATATATATGCTATGGAAGAGGATAAAAAGGCTGGTAGGGCAATCTGGGAGGATTTGCGTACCCCAGCCCCCAAATCTGACTGGAAGTGAGGCCAACCATTCCATCATCGGGAAAGATTCAATACACTTCTAGCATGGTCTTGAGGAGAGAGTCGTTTCCTCGAGTTTCGGCGTTGAAGGCGGGGGGAGCATCTCAGGAAGTATGTTTTTTGGGATTGACAGGCACCTGGTGAGAAAGAGAAGGCATCATGTGTACGTGTCTTTCATCCCCTTCCATCGTCCTGGGGTCGGAATTTTTTCCAGGACCAGATCGATCATTGGGCCCAAAGGGGCACCCAAGGAGAGTGCTGTTGGCTGGATCGATGGCTCGTCCTGGTAAAACACCTAATGTCCTGGATCATCTGGGATTGGTGGAAACTATCCCATTTGGTGGGGTTTAAAGAATGGCCCATTTTCCACCATATCTTTAATTTTTCTGATGTCTCCTAGGAGAGATTGTGCAGTGCCACTAGGGTGCCATCATCCAAGAACCAGATATTTGGCCCCACTGGACAATGCTTCTGTGACATCCTTTTATGGCTAGACAGAAAGAAAGGGAAAGAGGGTCCCCTGTTGCACCCCCCTCCCCCCGGGGGTCAATTTCATGGTCCCCAAAAAAAGTTTAGAAGCCACACTGTAACACGATTCTATGAAAGGATAGAGGGAAGGGGAAAATGCCTAAAACTGCTTTTGGGGAGCAGCATCCCTTCTGACTGAGTTGAAAGCATTGGCAAAGTCAATTTGATTAAAGCTTTTTTTATTGGACATGTTGTTGATGTATACTGTGTTTCATGGGCACTGCTTCACAACCTTGTTGAACACCAAAACCGAGCTGAGTTGGTTTTAACATTGAGGCAGCCCTTGACTCCCATTCGTACCGCAGCCTTGGCAACTAGGCGCCGGGGTGTTGCCCACTGCAATGGGCCTGATTCCTCCATCCTTTTTCCGGGAGGGCACACGGGGAGGGGACCAAAGAAAAGGGGGCTAATGGCCTGTGGGACACCCACCAGCCCCGGCACCCATTGGAAAATTTGGTGAGTTCAGACAACAACCCTCAGAGACCTCCCCAAGACCTGGTTGAGCATTTTGTTTTTTCGGGGGCCTTAAACCAGTGAAACCTCCTGCTGGGGCCCTGTGGGAAAGACATAGCAGCTTTATACCATCGGCGTCCCGATTAGGTAAAACTTGCGATTTTTGGCTTAAATAGCAACGCTCACCTTGCCATATAAGACAAGTGAAAGTTTGTGTTCAAAATGCCAAAAATTTATTCCCGTACATAACGAAAAAAAATTATCATTGTGTTTGTTTTATTATTAAATTAATGTTAACGTATCTAAAATATAAATTTTGTTGGGTTAGGCTAAATTAAATTGCCTTGTTGTAATAAGGTTAGGTAGGTTTTCAAGTTTCTCTTGGTACAAAATTATAAATTTTTACATCAACATAAATGAAAAAAATATGTATTTAAACGTATAAGAGAAAAATATTAGAGAGGACTTAATTTTAGATGAGTTCTTGTTAATTAAAGTTTTACTAACGAATCATATATATATATATATATATTTATATATATATATATATATATTATATATATATATATATATATATATAGTATATATATATATATATATATATATATATATATATATATATATATATATATATATATATATATATATATATATGTGTGTGTGTGTGTGTGTGTGTGGTGTGTGTGTGTGTGTGTGTGTGTGTATCACCTAGTTGTGGTTGCAGGGTGATTATGGGTCCTGGCCCCGCCTCTTCACTCTCTGGGTCACCCCTGTGTGTGTGTGTGTGTGTGTGTTTTCCCCCTTATGTGTTTGCAGGGGGCCAGTAAAGTTTTGGGTCTCTTCCCCCCCCAGTCGCCTTTGGGGCCACTTTCCCTGCTCCCGGGGCCTTATCGTACCTCATCGGGCTATGTATTGTTTTATTATTAGAAATAATAAAAACAATAATAAAATAATATAATAATAATAGTAGGTTGGGGAAAAGCAAAAACCCAGGGGGGGTACTACCGTCCTGGGGTAGTAGGTTGGTGAAAAGAACCACCCAGGGAAGGGACTACCGTCCTGGGGGGTGGGAGGTTGGTGAAACAACCCACCCAGGGGGGGTACTACCGTCCTGTAGTAGTAAAGGGTTTGGGAGACAGCAACCCCAGGGAGGTCACTGGGCCTGGGGGTAGTAGGTTGGTAGCAGCAACCGCCCAGGGGGGTACTACAAAACCTGTGGGTAGGTTGGTAGACAGCAACCACCCAGGGAGGTACTACCTCCCCGTGGTAGTAGGTTGGTAAGAAAGAAACCCCGGGAAAGGTA
>WNWK01011287.1:0-65339 GCA_009830355.1 Cherax destructor
TGAATTCTCGCAATAGGGATTCAAGTAACCTCAAGTGTAAACACACTGTAAAACCCACCTATTGGGATAATATATATATATATATATATAATGTTAGTGCCGATTAGGTAAAACTGGTCAATTAGATATATATTTTTTTCATTTATGTTAATATAAAAATTAATGATTTTGTACGAAAAGCACCTTAGAAAACTTGCCTAATATAACAAGCACAATTTAATTTAGCCTAATCCAACTAAATATATTTTAAGATAATTTTACAATAATTAAATAATAAACACAATGAAATATATTTTTTATCATTAGGTTCAAAATGATTTTTGCAAAACTGGATACACAAATTTTCGCTTACCTTATTCAGCAAGAGCGTTGCTATTTAAGCCAAAATAGCAAGTTATACCTATTCAGCACGACATATACACACACATACCTCTTGGGGTATATAGATACACACATACACACCTTCGTGTATATAATAACTTTGATAATGAACAGGTATATCTGAGAACACTCAATCAGTGGAGCGGTCGCCTGACACTGTAAACAAGGAGCTTGGAAAGTACTACTTCCCAGCTTCGAAGCTCCGAACATCCCATCACTCCACACCTCCACCTCTCTCTCTTCCGTTTTCACCAATTATTATTTGCTCTTAGTCTCATTCATGTAGTTATGGTAGTTTATTTTTGAATTAATACTTTCCACGTAGTAAAAATCAATGTTTTTTTTTCATCTCGTACCGTGGGAGTTAGCGCTGAACTCCAATAAATTTATATTCGGGTACGTTACTAATTCTGCATCGGACAGTTTTTCAATTTATTGAAATAAATTATTCGAAAAACTATACACAATTTGAGGTGGGGTCAAACCATGGCTGGCGAGCCGCATGCGACTTGTATATTTGTTCATTGCGGTTTAATGAAGCAATGTTCAGGCGAGGAAGTGAACCTGAACACTGTCTCGTGAGCCACACTGAGTGAGCGAAAACAAAGGAGACGCACGAGGCTCGCATACCATACCTTGTGTGGGGGAGTAGGTGTGTGGGGGAGGAGTAGGTGTGTGGGGAGTAGGTGTGTGGGGAGTAGGTGTGTGTGAGGGAGTATGTGGGGAGTAGGTGTGGGGGAGTAGGTGTGGGGGAGTAGGTGTGTGGAGGGAGAGGTGTGTGGAGGGAAGGTGTGAGTGGAAGAGTAGGTGTGTATGGGGGAGGTGTGTATTGGAGAGTAGGCGTGTGTGGGAGTAGGTGTGTGAGGGGAGTAGATGTGTGGGAGAGTAGATGTGTGGGAGAGTAGATGTGTGGGAGAGTAGATGTGTGGGAGAGTAGATGTGTGGGAGAGTAGATGTGTGGGAGAGTAGATGTGTGGAGAGTAGATGTGGGAGAGTAGATGTGGGAGAGTAGGTGTGTGGAGAGTAGGTGTGTGGAGAGTAGGTGTGTGGAGAGTAGGTGTGTGGAGAGTAGGTGTGTGGAGAGTAGGTGTGTGGAGAGTAGGTGTGTGGAGAGTAGGTGTGTGGAGAGTAGGTGTGTGGAGAGTAGGTGTGTGTGGGGGAGTAGGTGGTGGGGAGAGGTGTGTGGGGGAGTAGGTGTGTGGGGAGTAGGTGTGTGGGGGAGTAGGTGTGTGGGGAGTAGGTGTGTGGGGAGTAGGTGTGTGGGGGAGTAGGTGTGTGGGGAGTAGGTGTGTGGGGGAGTAGGTGTGTGGGGAGTAGGTGTGTGGGGAGTAGGTGTGTGGGGAGTAGGTGTGGGGGAGAGGTGTGTGGGGAGTAGTGTGTGGGGGAGTAGGTGTGTGGAGTAGGTGTGTGGAGGGTAGGTGTGTGGAGGGAGTAGGTGTGTGGGGAGAGTGTGTGGGGGTAGGTGTGGGGGTAGGTGTGTGGGGAGTAGGTGTGTGGGGGAGTAGGTGTGTGGGGAGTAGGGTGTGGGGTGGTGTAGTGGGGGTGCGTGTGTGGGGGTGGTGTATGTGGGGGTGTGTGTGGGGGTGCGTGTGTGGGGTGCGTGTGGGGGTGCGTGTGTGGGGTGGTGTGTGGGGTGAGTGGTGTGAGGTGTGTTGGTGCGTGTTGTGTGGGGGTGCTTGTGTGTGCGCGGGTATGTGCGTGTGTGTGGAGGTGCGTGTGGGAATGCGTGTGTATGGGTGCGTGTGTGAGTGCGTGTGTGTGTGTGGGGTATGTGTGCGTGAGTGTGGGGGTGCGTGTGTGGGGGCATGTGTGGGGTGCATGTGTGGGGGTATGTGGGGGTGGGGTGTGGGGGTGCGTGTGTGGGTGGGTGCGTGTGTGGGTGGGTGCGTGTGTGCGCGTACTCACCTAGTTGTGGTTGCAGGGGTCGAATCATAGTTCCTGGCCCCGCCTCTTCACTGGCCGCTACTGGGTCACTCTCCCAGCACCATGAGCTTGATCATACCTCTTCTTAAAGCTATGAATGGATCCTGCCTCCACTACACCGCTTCCCAAACTATTCCACTTCCTGACAACTCTGTGACTGAAGAAATACTTCCTAACATCCCTGTGATTCATCTGAGTATTCAACTTCCAACTGTGTCCCCTCTCTAGAACATTCTGTCTGTCCACCTTGTCAATTCCTCTCAGTATCGTTATCATGTTAACCCTCTCCCCTCTCTCCTGTCCTCCAGTGTCGTCAGGTCGATTTCCCTTAACCTCTCCTCGTAGGATATACCCTTTAGCTCCGGGACTAGTCTTGTTGCAAACCTTTGCACTTTCTCTAGTTTCTTTACGTGCTTGGCTAGGTGTGTGTTCCAAACCGGTGCCGCATACTCTAATATGGGCCTAACGTACACAGTGTACAGGGTCCTGAACGATTCCTTATTAAGATGTCGGAATGCTGTTCTTAGGTTTGCTAGGCGCCCATAAGCTGCAGCAGTTATTTGGTTAACGTGCTCCTCAGGAGATGTGCCTGGTGTTATACTCACCCCAAGATCTTTTTCCTTGAGTGAGGTTTGTAGTCTCTGGCCCACTAGGCTGTACTCCGTCTGCGGTCTTCTTCGCCCTTCCCCAATCTTCATGACTTTGCACTTAGTGGGGTTGAACTCCAGGAGCCAATTGCTGGACCAGGCTTGCAGCCTGTCCAGATTCCTTTGTAGTTCTGCCTGGTCCTCGTCCGATTGAATTCTCATCAATTTCACATCTGCAAACAGGGACACTTCGGAGTCTATTCCTTCCGTCATGTCGTTCACAAATTCCAGAAACAGCACCGGTCCTAGGACTGACCCCTGTGGAACCCCACTCGTCACAGGCGCCCACTCTGACACCTCGCCACGTACCATGACTCGCTGCTGTCTTCCTGACAGGTATTCCCTGATCCACTGTAATGCCTTCCCTGTTATCCCTGCCTGGTCCTCCAGTTTTTGCACTAATCTCTTGTGTGGAACTGTGTCAAACGCCTACTTACAGTCCAAGAAAATGCAATCTACCCACCCCTCTCTCTCTCTTGTCTTACTGCTGTCACCCTGTCATAGAACTCCAGTATGTTTGTGACACAGGATTTCCCGTACCTGAAACCATATTGGCTGTCGTTGATAAGCTCATTCCTTTCTAGGTGCTCCACCACTCTTCTCCTGATAATCTTCTCCATGACTTTGCATACTATACATGTCAGTGACACTGGTCTGTAGTTTAGTGCTTCATGTCTGTCTCCTTTTTTAAAAATTGGGAATACATTTGCTGTCTTCCATACCTCAGGTAATCTCCCTGTTTCGATAGATGTGTTGAATATTGTTGTTAGTGGTACACATAGCGCCTCTGCTCCCTCTCTCAGGACCCATGGAGAGATGTTATCCGGCTCCATCGCCTTTGAGGTAACTAGCTCACCCAGCAGCCTCTTCATTCATTTCTTCCTCGGTTGTATGTATTGTGTCCAACACTTGATGGTGTACCCCACCTCTCCGTCTTTCTGGAGTTTCTTCTGTCTCCTCTGTGAACACTTCTTTGAATCTCATGTTGAGCTCCTCACATACTTCGCGGACGTTTCTTGTGATCTCTCCTCCTTCTTTCCTTAGCCTGATTACCTGGTCCTTGTCTATTGTTTTCCTCCTGATGTGGCTGTACAGCAGCTTTGGGTCAGATTTGGCTTTCGCTGCTATGTCATTTTCATATTGTCTTTGGGCCTCCCTTCTTACCTGTGCATATTCATTTCTGGCTCTACGACTGCTCTCCTTATTTTCCTGGGTCTTAGCCTTCTATTCTTCTTTCATTCTCTAGCACACTTGGTTTTGGCCTCCCTGCACCTTTGGGTGAACCAAGGGCTCATCCTGGCTTTTTCATTATTTCTGTTACCCTTGGGTATAAACCTCTCCTCAGCTTCCTTGCATATTGTCACATATTCCATCATCTCGTTTACTGACTTCCCTGCCAGTTCTCTGTCCCACTGAACCCCGTTTAGGAAGTTCTTCATGCCCGCGTAGTCCCTTTTCTTGTAGTTTGGCTTCATTCGTACGGCCCTTCCTGCTTCCCCCTCCACTTGTAACTCTACTGTATATTCGAAGCTTAAAACCACATGATCGCTGGCCCCAAGGGGTCTTTCATATGTGATGTCCTCAATATCTGCACTATTCAAGGTGAATACTAGGTCCAGTCTGGTTCACCCTCCCCTCTCTCTCTGGTAGTGTCCCTTACGTGTTGGTACATGAAGTTTTCCAGTACCACCTCCATCATCTTGGCCCTCCACGTTTCTTGGCCCCCATGTGGCTCCAAATTCTCCCAATCGATTTCCTTGTGGTTGAAGTCACCCATGATCAGCAGCTTTGCCCTGCTCGCATGAGCCCTTCTGGCCACTTCAGCCAGTGTCAACCATCGCTCTATTGCTCTCATCATACTCTTGCATTGGCCTCCTGCTGTTCTGTGGTGGGTTATGCATCACTGCAATTACCACCTTGGGACCTCCAGACTGAAGCGTTCCTATTATGAAATCTCTTGTTTCTCCTCTGTCTCCTCTCTCCAGCTCATCAAAATCCAATCGGTTTTTGATCAGCAGTGCCACTCCTCCACCCCCTCTGTTCCCTCTGTCTTTCCTCAGGATCTGATATCCCGTTGGAAAGATGGCATCTATTATACCTGTGAGCTTGGTTTCTGTGAGAACTATGCGTGTGCGTGTGGGTGGGTGTGTATGGGTGGGTGTGTGTATGGGTGCGTATGTGTGGGTGCGTGTGTATTGGTGCGTGTGTGTGGGTGCGTGTGTGGTTGTGCGTGTGCATGCATGTGTGGGTGGGTATGGGGGGGGGAGAGAGGAGCGATTTCTAACTTTGACTTTTTGTAGTGCCGATGTTACCTGATTAATTGAAAATGTCAGTGACACTTGGTTTCGCCTCTTGACATTTGAGAGAAGCAGCTGGATGCATAGTGTAGTGTGCGTGCGTGCGTGTGCGTGCGTGTGCGTGTGTGCGCGTGCGCCCTCACCATGGCTTACTCTGCTTTCCACATTTCTGACATGTCACTACAAACGTTTCGCCCTTAAATTTAACCTCAACTTCGATTTTTCAGTCTTCAAAATTTACTCAAAATATTCTCCCCATTTCTCTCACGCCATCACGCAACATTTTACCTTATTTACCCCTGACACAAAAGTGTCTTCCCATAGTTTTGTCATGCTAATTACGACTCAAAATGTTTTTTTAATAATAAATTTTGTTGAAAATGCATCGGCCATTTTTGTACTGGATTTTTATTTCACTAACTTTTTTTTCTGCAGTCCAGAAACCTTTTATACGCCAACTTTGACCTCTGCCATTTTTACATTTCACATAATGATTATTTTAATTATAATTATATTTTTTGCTGACACTACATTTGCATTAAATTCAAATTCCAGTTAAGAATTACAGAATTACATTCACAATATTCTCGATATGAAACATATCAATTATCACCTCATTTAGTATATCATGTCAATATTAGAACTCATGTCACTCGGGTCAAGTAGAAATTCACTCGGGTTAAGTAGAAATTCACTCGGGCTTAAGCAGAAATTCACTCGGGTCAGTTAAATTAAGCAGTGAAGGTAAAAACCAGTTGGCAAGTAATCATATATAAACAATGATAATTTAACATGAGAAGAGAGCTCCGGGAAGTACGCCATGACAACCCGTCCTCCTCACCCCACAACACCATGGTAAACATTGTTATTTCTGCAGTTAACTTAACAAGCCTCAATCTGTGCATGAACAGCTGAAAAGTCTGATACCTTAGCATTATGCCCTTCCAGTGAAGTGATTTGATGCCAGTGAAAAGCTCTTGATAAAAATAATTGGTACTACCTTCCCTTAGATCAAATCCGAGGGCTTCCCTTTTCCCTACGACTCCATGAAAATAATACTAATAATACTAATAATAATTATAAAAGCTACGACAGCAGCGAGTCGAGTCTACAAGTGCCAGAAATGTAACAGATTAAGATACAACTTGTGGCCCTGAGAGCCACTTAGAATTTTAAATTGGTTTAAAATCTCTTCCTCCGTGATGCCTGTCTCAAGTTACGCTTGCTTACCTCTCTGAAAAAGCAACAGTCTAGGTAGATTTTCCAAAAGGACGTTATAAATAATATTTTATTTTTAGGTGAAATAGTACTATGATGTAATGATTCGATTTTAACCTGGGATTTAGGGATGAAATTGGCGATGAATCCTTCCGTAATGGACCGATATCTAGTCGTGTGTGACTGCGACTTCTTTATGCTCCAGGAGTGATGGAATCGTCGTTTCTTCTTGAATTTGTGGGTTAGGTGTGTATTGTTAAAGCCACGGTCTTGACACGGTCTCCTTAAGAGGCACTTAAGTTCCCACGTCTTCCAATATGTTAATTTTTCCCCTATAATCTACCTTGTTGCAGCTCAGGCCTCTGCAACACTATTGTCCTCAAAGATTTGTTAAGTTATACCATAAACTTAGGTTCCTAGACTTCACCTTAGGAAACAGACAAAGCAAAGGCGATAGTAATTATGGACAAGTTAGATTATAGTGGAAAAATGAACGTGTTATTTGAAGATGGGAACTTACGTGCCTCTTAAGAGATGATGGATAGCTTTAAAATGCTTTTATTTTTGTGGTGACATCCACCACAGTGGGGTGGTGACATCCACCACAGCGGGGTGGTGACATCCACCACAGCGGGGTGGTGACATCCACCACAGCGGGGTGGTGACATCCACCACAGCGGGGTGGTGACATCCACCACAGCCGGGTGGTGACATCCACCACAGCCGGGTGGTGACATCCCCTACACCACAGCCGGGGGTGACATCCACACAGCCGTGGTGACATCCACCACAGCCGGGTGGTGACATCCACCACAGCCGGGTGGTGACATCCACCACAGCCGGGTGGTGACATCCACCACAGCCGAGGTGGTGACATCCACCACAGCCGGGTGGTGACATCCACCACAGCCGGGTGGTGACATCCACCACAGCCGGGTGGTGACATCCACCACAGCCGGGTGGTGACATCCACCACAGCCGGGTGGTGACATCCACCACAGCCGGGTGGTGACATCCACCACAGCCGGGTGGTGACATCCACCACAGCCGGGTGGTGACATCCACCACAGCCGGGTGGTGACATCCACCACAGCCGGGTGGTGACATCCACCACAGCCGGGTGGTGACATCCACCACAGCCGGGTGTGGTGACATCCACCACAGCCGGGTGGTGACATCCACCACAGCCGGGTGGTGACATCCACCACAGCCGGGTGGTGACATCCACCACAGCCGGGTGGTGACATCCACCACAGCCGGGTGGTGACATCCACCACAGCCGGGTGGTGACATCCACCACAGCCGGGTGGTGACATCCACCACAGCCGGGTGGTGACATCCACCACAGCCGGGTGGTGACATCCACCACAGCCGGGTGGTGACATCCACCACAGCCGGGTGGTGACATCCACCACACCGGACACCACAGCCGGGTGGTGACATCCACCACAGCCGGGTGGTGACATCCACCACAGCCGGGTGGTGACATCCACCACAGCCGGGTGGTGACATCCACCACAGCCGGGTGGTGACATCCACCACAGCCGGGTGGTGACATCCACCACAGCCGGGTGGTGACATCCACCACAGCCGGGTGGTGACATCCACCACAGCCGGGTGGTGACATCCACCACAGCCGGGTGGTGACATCCACCACAGCCGGGTGGTGACATCCACCACAGCCGGGTGGTGACATCCACCACAGCCGGGTGGTGACATCCACCACAGCCGGGTGGTGACATCCACCACAGCCGGGTGGTGACATCCACCACAGCCGGGTGGTGACATCCACCACAGCCGGGTGGTGACATCCACCACAGCCGGGTGGTGACATCCACCACAGCCGGGTGGTGACATCCACCACAGCCGGGTGGTGACATCCACCACAGCCGGGTGGTGACATCCACCACAGCCGGGTGGTGACATCCACCACAGCCGGGTGGTGACATCCACCACAGCCGGGTGGTGACATCCACCACAGCCGGGTGGTGACATCCACCACAGCCGGGTGGTGACATCCACCACAGCCGGGTGGTGACATCCACCACAGCCGGGTGGTGACATCCACCACAGCCGGGTGGTGACATCCACCACAGCCGGGTGGTGACATCCACCACAGCCGGGTGGTGACATCCACCACAGCCGGGTGGTGACATCCACCACAGCCGGGTGGTGACATCCACCACAGCCGGGTGGTGACATCCACCACAGCCGGGTGGTGACATCCACCACAGCCGGGTGGTGACATCCACCACAGCCGGGTGGTGACATCCACCACAGCCGGGTGGTGACATCCACCACAGCCGGGTGGTGACATCCACCACAGCCGGGTGGTGACATCCACCACAGCCGTGTAGTGACATCCACCACAGCGGGGTGGTGACATCCACCACAGCGGGCTGGTGACATCCACCACAGCGGGGTGGTGACATCCACCACAGCGGGGTGGTGACATCCACCAAGCGGGTGGTGACATCCACCACAGCCGGGTGGTGACATCCACCACAGCCGGGTGGTGACATCACCACAGCCGGGTGGTGACATCCACCACAGCCGTGGTGACATCCACCACAGCGGTGGTGACATCCACCACAGCCGGGTGGTGACATCCACCCAGCCGGGTGGTGACATCCACCACAGCGGTGTGACATCCACCACAGCGGGGGTGACATCACCACTAGCCTGGGACACCACCACGGGGTGGTGACATCCACCACACGTTGAATTTGTCTTCGAACAGCTTTGAATGACAGGTGACTCCACAGCTTAACCACACTAGCAGGTGCAGATTCTGTCATGACTGAGCCAGCGCCCACACCATAATTATTTTGACTATACTCGAACACAATACGAATTCCTTGTAAATAATCGAGCATACGCATGCAGTACCAAAAACTAAATCTATTTTATTTTACCTGGAGAAAAAAAAAATTACCGCCGGTGAAAATATGATGCAAAGCTGAGAAAATCTCTTCTTACGGAGGTAATATGTTGGGAGTTTGAGAGAAAGTCTTGCCACTTACGCAAGACGTTGATACGCGGTTGTGGTAAATCAGCTTCCTTCTGGAGATACCTCTAGTGCTCATTTCCAGATCGTTATTATTTGTAAGCAGCCTTTTAAGAACGACTAACATTAAAATGTAACCATTTCATAAAAAAATGAGAAATCACATAACCAGGTATTGATTCGAAGTTGAAATAAATGAGTGAGTTTTACAGGGGGTAGGACCAGAAACACGGGAGGGGGGGGAGGACAGACGGACAGAACACCCTTAGGCAGAAGAAAGGGAAGCAAAAAAAGAAAAAGGAAAAAAATAGGTAGAGAAGAGGAGGCTAAAGGATGAGGAGAAAGGATCAATTAAAGTCACGAGTTGAAGATTGAGACACTTGAAGATTGAGACACTTATGCAACATATGGGAATCTTTATTGAAGAAACGTTTCGCCACACAGTCCAATACAAAGCAGAAAGGTGTAAGGAGAGGAGTAGTAGTTTGAGGTAATCAGTCCCTCAGCCTGGAATTGATGTGTTCAGTCCATCAATCTTGTAGAAAGTACAGCATATGGCCAGAGAAGTGGCTTATATACTGTAGTCAGGTGAGTGGAAATCATTTATTACAAAAGTCACGAGTGTTCTGAACTTTGGAGTATTTGACAATGTAATAAGAAAGGAAGGCGTCTACAGAGACAAAGCCACGACTAACATTATTCATACGAGGAAAACTGTGTATAAGGGAAGCTTCAACAAGATGTGTTGAACTAGTTGTCGGTCTAATGCAGGTAACGGAGATTCAAACTCTCGGACATCGACAATCTATCGGAGGAGGAGGAAGGTGGGTAGTGTGGGAGAGGGGTGGGGGAAAATGACCCTTACCTTGTATACGCAGATCCGATGAAATAACATCAATGACTCACGAAATCGTAATGACACGATTGCAAACAACCCATACCACGGGTGGGGTTAGAACCCGCGATCAGAGAAACTCAAAACTCCAGACCGTAGCATTAGCCACTGCGTATACCTTGCGTATACCTTGTATACGCAGATCCGATGAAATAACACCAATATAAAGCAAACACTAAAAGTCTTAATGTGGGGAAAAAATGCGGAACCCAACAATGATACAGACATGACAGCAATTAGTTTACAATGAAGAATAAAACTGATGACCTCCAGATATCCAAAGTCACGAGGTAAACAAACCACTTTTAAATACTATAAGAAAAGAGGAGGTACAGTAGTCCCCAAGACTTACTCTCTGCCTGTAACATCTGCAATCATATAGCAGCAAAAACCATCTACTTGCTTCTACCGCTTCCAGTTACTCCAGTTACTTTAGACAGGATTTGCCCTCTCTAATTCCATTGTATTTGTTAATTCCCTTATTCCAGTGCTTTATTACACTCTTATCTTTCCAGTTGCTGTAAATAGTATGATTACCCATTTGTAATTTGCAGCTACAGGAAATCTACAATGGGTATGTTCCACCTTTACTGTTATATATATGTCGTGCCGAATAAGTAAAACTTGAGATTTTGGCTTAAATAACAGCGCTCTTGTTGCCGAATAAGGCAAGCGAAAATTTGTGTATGCAATAATTTCGCAAAAATCATTCTGAACCTAACGAAAAAAAAAATATTTCATTGTGTTTATTATTGTAAACTTATCTAAAAAAATATTTAGCTGGATTAGGCTAATACGAATACGAATAGGACTCTCAGGTAAGTACCCACAAGGGGCGAGAGGGAAGTGGGAATAGGCTAAGAGTAGGTGGGTGAGAGGAAATATTTTAGAGTAAGAAATAGAGTCGGGACTAAACCCAACCGCAAGGCATTGTGAGGCTTAATAGTCAGTTTCAGTGTCAAGTACTATCTGCTGCAAGACTGGACGCTTAAATCGGGCGAAGGCAAGGTGTTCAGGTGGCGCAAAGGACATCTACAAGTTGCTTCATCTCAGGAAACTGCACAAGGACGACTCTCATAGGATGGCAGGTAGAGATAAGTAAGAAAACATCAGGTTTAGGACTAGTTCATTCTAGAGAGAAGTACTGGGTGAAAAAAGAGAGGCTATATTATGTGTATCGGGGGGGGAGGGGCAGGTTCGTTCAAAGCTTTGAAGAGGTTGACTTCAGTATAAGGCCGTTTTATTGTGGTATCCAAATAGTCAGTCCAATGTTCATGATAAGTCTCAAGTCTGTCAATTTGTCTGTCAGAAAGTGTCTTCCAAAATTCGTTCAGAGTTGGTGTGTTAGTCCTGAGATGGAGAGATTCGCTGGTTGCAAAATCATCCCACTTCACTCCCAACACCCAACGTAGTGCTCGGTTTTGGATACGCTGAAGTTTTATAGTATTGGTTTTGGCAGATAGTGATAGAGCTAGAGGAGAGTAAGAAATGAGAGGCCTAATAAGGGCTTTATAGAGGTGAAGTTTAGTTGCAGGGTGAGCTCCACGCAACTTGTAAAGCTGAGAGAGAGCAATCTCCGCAACAGCAGTTTTAGAAGTGATGTGAGGCCTGATAGTCAACCTGGTGTCCAAGGTGACACCTAGGACGACAACAGAACGGGTTTGTGGTATACGTGTGCGAGAGGTGCTAGTTTTGAGGTCAACAGGAGTGAGAACTCCACGTCTTTTAAAGAAAAAGGTGATCTTGGATTTAAGGGGATTTGTTTTAATTCTCCATTGGAGTTCCCATGCAGTGATCCTATCGACCTCCCGTTGTGTTCTGTGGGTGAGGAATCGAGAGGTTTCGTGTGCAGTGAGTTGTGTTATGTCATCTGCGTAAGAAATTGTGAGAGTGTTAGGGTAAAGTGGTTCAGGCAAGTCATTCGTGTATAAGATATATAGTGTAGGAGATAGTACAGAGCCTTGTGGGACTCCTGCATGGAGTGTGAAATAGTCAGAGTAATGTTTCATGAACCCTATTCGCATAGTTCGACCATCTAGGAAGTTGCACAATAGTTTAATCATATTTCTAGGGAGATCAAAGGAGGTACAGAGTTTATATTTTAGGCCATCGTGCCATACAGTGTCAAAGGCCTTTTCAACATCTTTGGTCACTAGGGCGGTAGTACAGTTTTGAGCTTTATTTATGCGAATATAGTTCAGGATGATGTTTATGACGTCCTGTGTAGATCTATGTTGTCGAAAACCAAATTGTCTTTCGTTGAGTAGGTTATTTGTCTCAAGGTGAGTTCTGAGTCTCATGTTGACAAGTCTTTCGAATGTCTTACCCATGATTTCTAGTAGGCTTATAGGCCTGTACGGATTAGGCTAAATTAAATTGCACTTGTTATAATAAGGTTAGGCAAGATATCTAACGTTCTTATGGTACAAAATTATTATTTTTTACAGTAACATCAATGAAAAAATATATATCTTTAAACGTGTAGGAGAAAATTTTAGAAAGGACTTAATTTTAAATGAGTTCTTGTTAATTGACCAATTTCTACCTATTCGGCACGAAATATATATATATATATATATATATATATATATATATATATATATATATATATATATATATATATATCGTGACATATAAGCCGAACAGATGAGTTTAGTCTATTTGGCAATTCCGTTTTCTGTCAAATAGCCAGAATGAAACCATACCACGGGTGGGGTTCGAACCCGCGGTCAGAGAGTCTCAAAACTCTAGACCGTCGCGTAAGCCACTAGGCCAGCTAGCTTAATGTTTTTGAGACTCTCTGACCGCGGGTTCGAACCCCACCCGTGGTATGGTTTGTTTGCAATCGTGTCATTACGATTTCGTGAGTCAGCCAGAATGAAATTTGTATCAGCCATAACTCTGCCAAATTCAATTTGAGTATATCATTTATGTCATTTATTTTAAGTAATATTAAATAAATTTAAGTGATCTATGTTATACATAGAAATAGTTAACTAAAAACAAAAAAATACGCTAATTTAAGTGAGGTTAGGTGAAATTTTCAAGTTACCGTAATTTTCAGCATATAAGGCGCTTCTTATTTCCACAAAAAAGTCGCCTTATATACTCAAGTCAGAGTCAAGAACAGGTTTTGGGTTACGCTTTACCAATTTTCCTACCCAACCCTTTGGTCATCTTAATGTTTTACCGACATCAACAACTCGAGGCGTCTTCAGTTTTCAATGACATCTCATAAGAGCTATAAGCAATATCTAATGTATATATATATATATATATATATATATATATATATATATATATATATATATATATATATTTCTTTCAACACGTCGGCCGTTTCCCACCAAGGCAGGGTGGCCCAAAAGAAAAAACAAAAGTTTCTCTTTTTACATTTAGTAATATATACAGGAAAAGGGGTTACTAGCCCCTTGCTTCCGGCATTTTAGTCGCCTCTTACGACACGCATGGCTTACGGAGGAAGAATTCTGTTCCACTTCCCCATGGATATATATATATATATATATATATATATATATATATATATATATATATATATATATATATATATATATATATGTATGTTATGTATGTATGTATGTATGTGTGTGTGTGTGTGTGTATATACTCACCTAATTGTACTCACCTAATTGTGGTTGCAGGGGTCGAGACTCAGCTCCTGGCCCCGCCTCTTCGCTGTCTGCTACTGGGTCTCTGCTCTCCCTGCTTCATGAGCTTTATCATACCTTGTCTTAAAACTATGTATGGTTCCTGCCTCCACTATATCTTTCTCTAGACTATTCCACTTCCTGACTACTCTGTGGCTGAAGAAATTCTTCCTAACATTCCTTTGACTCATCTGAGTCTTCAGCTTCCAGTTGTGTCCCCTTGTTTCTGTGTTCCCTCTCTGAAACATCCTATCACTGTCTACCTTGTCAATTCCCCGCAGTATTTTGTATGTCGTTATCATGTCTCCTCTGACCCTTCTTGTGTGTGTGTGTGTTAGTGAGTGAGAGAGTAAAAAAGTCATATCACGAGGAAAACAACAAAAGTTGTCCCTGAACACGGGCAAAATAAAACCTATGAAAGAAGTCTTCATATATAACTCTTCTTCAGTTTTCCTTCCCTCCCTGGTTTTCCCACCCTCTCTTTCTCCTTGCTTTCCATCTTACTTTCCGCCCTGCCTCTTCCATTCTCCTCTGTTTCTTCATCCATCATGCACATTCCTCACCTTCACTCTCCTCCCCTACTTTTCCAACCCTCTCCCATCTTCCCCTCGATCTTACCCCTTCCTCAATCCCCTCTTCCTCTCTTCCTTCCCGGCCAATCTCGCTACATGACCAAAATCTACACTTCCACACTTTCTCAACCTTTCACTTCACGTCACCTCCCGCCTCATTTTTCTCTGCAAAGTCTTACATAGTAAAATAAACCGAGCGAAGCTGCGGGGATCAATATACGAGAAGCTTTGCATAGGCAAGAGAAGACATGACAAAGAGGAGGAGAGAGAAAGAGAGTAAAGAACTATATCACAAAACTGAATGAACGAGAAGAAAACATTTTTTGTATATCCTGGTAACACACACACGCAAAAAAAAAAAAAAAAAAAATTAATATAAATATATATATATATATATATATATATATATATATATATTATTATTATTTTTATTTTTATTTTATTATTAACACATCGGCCGATTCCCACAAAGGCAGGGTGGCCCGAAAAAGAAAAACTTTCGTCATCATTCACTCCATCACTGTCTTGCCAGAGGGGTGCTTTACACTACAGTTATAAAACTGCAACATTAACACCCCTCCTTCAGAGTGCAGACACTGTACTTCCCATCTCCAGGACTTAAGTCCGGCCTGCCGGTTTCCCTGAATCCCTTCATAAATGTTACTTTGCTCACACTCCAACAGCACGTCAAGTATTAAAAACCATTTGTCTCCATTCACTCCTATCAAATACGCACACGCATGCTTGCTGGAAATCCAAGCCCCTCGCACACAAAACCTCTTTTACCCCCTCCCTCCAACCTTTCCTAGGCCGACCCCTATTCCACCTTCCCTCCACTACAGATTTATACACTCTCGAGGTCATTCTGTTTCGTTCCATTCTCTCTACATGTCCGAACCACCTCAACAACCCCTCCTCAGCCCTCTGGATAATAGTTTTGGTAATCCCGCACCTCCTCCTAATTTCCAAACTCCGAATTCTCTGCATTATATTCACACCACACATCGACCTCAGACATGACATGACATCTCCACTGCCTCCAGCCTTCTCCTCGTTGCAACATTCATCACCCATGCTTCACACCCATATAAGAGTGTTGGTATAACTATGCTCTCATACATTACCCTCTTAACTTCCATGGACAAAGTTCTTTGTCTCCACAGACTCCGAAGTGCACCACTCACCCTTTTCCCCTCATCAATTCTATGATTCACCTCATCCTTCATAGACCCATCTGCTGACATGTCCACTCCCAAATATCTGAATACATTCACCTCCTCCATACTCTCTCCCTCCAATCTGATATCCAATCTTTCGTCACCTAATCTTTTTATCCTCATCACCTTACTCTTTCCTATATTCACTTTCAATTTTCTTCTTTTACATACCTTACCAAATTCATCCACCAACCTCTGCAACTTCTCTTCAGAATCTCCCAAAAGCACAGTGACATCAGCAAAAAGCAACTGTGACAACTCCCACTTTATATATATATATATATATATATATATATATATATATATATATATATATATATATATATATATATATATATATATATATATATACAAGCATACATACATATATACAGCATTTAATCAAGCGTTTAATCAAACAGTAAATAAATATTTATAAGCTTATAGGAGATTAATTTGAATAGAGTCGCAAGCTGTTTCAGTCTCTACAGCAACTGGGTAAGAAACCCAATTTGCATAATTAATGTTTCGCCTTAGGGCCAAGATTCTGTGATAATTATTCATATATCTCAGAGAGATTTACCGTCTTGATGTTCCCTTTCTCACCCACAACACCTATGCTCTCAAGTCTCTCCCACCTAGGTGTTGTAGGTGGGTGGGAGAGGATTGACATTATATATATATATATGTCGTGCCGAAAAGGTAAAACTGGTCAATTAGCAAGAACTCTGTTATAATTAAGTCCTTTCTAAAATTTTCTCTTACACGTAAACATTAATAATTTAGTACCAAATGAACCTTAGAAAACTTACCTAACCTTGTTATAACAAGCTCAATTTACTTTAGGCTAATCCAGCTAAATATATTTTATATAAGTTTAGAATAATTTAATAATAAACAAACACAACGAAATAGTTTTGTTTTTAGTTAGGTTCAGAATGATTTATGCGAAATTATTGCATACACAAAATTTTCGCTTGTCTTATTCGGCAAGACGAGCGTTGCTATTTAATCCAAAATCGCAAGTTTTGCCTATTTGGCACGACATATATATAACAATGAATGTGGAACATACCCATTGTAGATTTCCTGTAGCTGCAAATTACAAATGGGTAATCATACTATTTACAGCAACTGGAAAGCTAAGAGTGTAATAAAGCACTGGAATAAGGGAATTAACAAATACAATGGAATTAGAGAGGGCAAATCCTGTCTAAAGTAACTGGAGTTCCAAGAGAGTTTAGCAGAAATGCAGGTTAAAAAAGGGGTGGAGAAAATGAGTATTTGTATATTTTAATTAGGCATTATATTCTGCATCACATCAGAGGTCAATTCGGAAATGATGGGAAAGCAAGAAAGGTGTTTCAATGGATAGTAAAATACCTGATGGAAGGAAGATCAATTGACAATCCTGGAGGAAACTTAAAAATGGATGAGGCGGCTCCTGCGGTCACTCACGGATTAGTACTAGGTTAGGTTAGCTTAGGTAAGGTTTCTCAGGAAACACGATGTTTCCTAACGCAGGTCTTAGTCATATAATGACCCGCAGCTAGAGCTTTTGGTCATCGGAGCGAGGTTTTTAGCTGGCTTACCGGTCCACTTCATTAAGAATTATGGTGAGGACTCATTGTTCCTAGCTCTTACTATATATCCCCTGGAATATACCAGGGTATATACAATTCCTCGTATCAATGTTCGCAAATGCGAAGCTACTTCGAAGAATACAAAAGGAGATTGCAGTGAAAGAATAAAGAACAAGTTTAACAGACTGTATGAATAGTGAGACAAGTGATTTATGGACTCCAGACAGTGCGAAGTTATAAAAGTCAGAGGAGAAAGACCGGAAACGGAGTACGAACTTGGGGATAAAATTCTTTGAACCTCACGCAAAGAAGGTACTAGAGGGGAACATAGCAGTAAACATATCACCAGAGGGCGTAAACTTAAAGTTAAATGAGTTGGATGATAAAGGGATAGCAGACTCCACACACAACCTTTATGATGGAGCCCAAGAAGCTAGGAATCTGATAAACAGGTCAAAAGTTGTGTTAAAAATCGTAACTAGGAGCTGCGAATGGATCCGAGCAACCACAACTAGCTGATACAACTAGAAGAGTCCACACACCTCTAACTCAGTCTTATTGGCTGGCTTCCTCCCTTACCCTCACAACTTCTTCCCTAAAACCAATTATCCGACCCCATCCCTTCAACGCGTTACCAATTGTGCCTTATTATATTTCAATGCAAATTACAAATTTTTCCATAATTTTCTTCAATCTATCTTAACTTCTGGGAAATCAGTTTTTGTCTGTTGGCTTCAGAGATTACACAGAAACTAGAGATTAGTGATAACGTAATAAAAATAACCACATATATAAAACTAAGCACTCAAGGCTCAAATCTAGATCAGACAGAGACGAAAAAAAAGTGTTGACACACTGACGAAAGATAGTGACACACTGACAAAGATGTGACACACTGACCAAAGATGTGACGCTTCTGCGAAGTGTAAAGAATTTAGTAAAAATATTAACTGGCAAGCGCATGCGATAAATCATTGGCTACGAAATCAAATATTTTTGATGTAATTTTAAGCTTGCAAGACTGGAGGAGGAGGAGCAGTTTTATAGCAAACGAGTCGAGAGGTTTTATGGAGGCACCAACGTTATATTTTATTACTTACACGAAGGGTCGAGACATCACAAACCGGGGGAAAGTTTTTTTTTTATATTTGTCCTCATGTGTAGGTTTCTCTTTGTTTTCTGTGTCTTCCTTTCCCATCTTTTTGTTCCTCATCCTCCTGTCTCCTCCCCGTCCCTCCCTCTCCCACTCAGTACACACTCAAACATTAACTAATAATAAAGCAAGACATTTCGATGACACTAAACAATGCTGCAGTAGTGTGCAAATTAACTGGGACACGAGTAAATTTTGTGATTATCTCATATGTCTTAATCTCCTGCTTAATTAATATAGTTTGGGGCTTCTACTTTTCAGAAGAGTTTGCTACCGACTTCTGGCAACCATCCAGCTGTAGTGTTACCCTACGACTGTCGTCAGTGCTACAACAGCTGTTGTTCTCTAAGGCTATTCCTACAACTGTTCTCCGTGAGTGAATGCGGTTTCGCCAAATTCTCCCCTTCATTTCATGATTGCTGCTGAAATTCATGATGGATGTTACACCTAGGAAGCCTGAAAGTATTGTAGCTCTTAGAAAACATGCTGATTTGAGTATTAGACCGCCGAAAATTTGAGCCTAGAAAGGTCAACTATTTGTCGGATTCTCGAGAGAGCTGACGACACTGGTGATTGTGGAGCGCTGCGTCGAGAAAAATGTGGAAGAAAATACAAGACAACACCTCACGAAGAAATCGTGTGAAGGATCCCAAGAAAACGCACAAAGATCTAGAGAGAGATTTGGCTTCAGCTGAAGGAAATGTTGATTCTTCGATTGTTCCACGTAGGTTCCATGAAGTTGGCAGAACTGCCAGAAAGCCAGTAAAGAAACAATTATTGACTGTTGTTATGAAGGAAAAACGGCTGCGGTGGGCACTCGATCATAAGGGAATGGAGAAAAGTTATATTTTCAGACGAGACGCATTTTGTACATGGGTACAGATCAGTGGTAGTGAGACAGAGCAAAGGCGAACCTCTTCGGAATGGACATATTCAACAAGCACCGAAACACCCAACTAAGATGGTTTAGGGTATTTTTACTGTTAAAGGCCGTGGACGGATTGTTATTGTTGAGGGAACGATGAACAGTGACATATACAAGGCAATCCTGATAACTCATTTGTTTCCCATTGTGGATAGACTTTCCTGATGGAGAAGGAATTTTCCCGTAGGATCATGCTTCATGCCACACTTCCAGAAAAATGCTGACATTCTTCGAAGAGAGTTGGCTAAGCGTTCTAAAATGGCCTGGAAACTATTCTGACCTCAACCCAAGTGAGAATCTATGGGCAATAACCAAACGTAGGATCGCGAAACAGGATTATTCAACTGTGGAGAAGCTAATTGCTGCTGTTATTAGGACCTGATACCACGAAGAACTTGCAAAAATTTCTTCATTGCCAAAGCATGTAGCAATGCTTATAAAAACAAAGGGTAATCATATAAACCGCGGGTTCGAACCCCACCCGTGGTATGGTTTGTTTGCAATCGTGTAATTACGATTTCGTGAGTCGGTAGTCGTATCTCTCATTAAATTAATTATCTGTCATATCACTGCTGTGTATTTTTCAAATAAACATTAATTTTCCAAATAAATGTCTTATTTCATCACTGTCCCAATTAATATGCACAATACTGATCCAACATATTGCTCAGTACTTCTGACAGTAAGCTATGATACGAAACAAACAGGAGATGCAGTGCAAATGTGGATAAAAACAGTCATGTAGAACAGTGAAACAAACTTCCCTCTGAAGTTTAATAGCAGAAAGACTACAAACCTTCCAGAAGTGGTGAACAAATCTTTGGAAACGTATTTCAACTAAACAATGTAGAATCTCCTGCCTAACACTAGATTTTTTTTCTGCAGAGGAACGAAGGCAAATTTAATCTTTCGTATTGGTAACCTGAATCCTGAGGTAGTTCATGAATTACTCTGTGCTGTTGACCAGGACCTGCAGTGGTGGAACCAGTTAGTAAGGAAACGAGTATATTTAAGTACAGGTACCAATACATAGTGTAAATTATACAGGATAACCCGAAAAAGCCATTTTGTAGTAAGATGTTTGAGAGAGTTACCAGGGGGGCCATGTTGATTTGGGCTGTTAATAGTAAAGGTTAAGAGGATTGATAGTATTATCAGTCTGTGATAAGATAACTGAGAGCGTTACCAAGGTTACCATTGTCGCCACTGTTACAATTGTGAAAGAAAACGTCTGTGATATAAGTGTTACCCAGTGTGACTTATTTTTATTGGAGTATTGGAAGTACTCAGGGTATAGGAAGTACCCAGGGTATAGGAAGTACCCAGGGTATAGGAAGTACCCAGGGTATAGGAAGTACCCAGGGTATAGGAAGTACCCAGGGTATAGGAAGTACCCAGGGAATAGGAAGCACCCAGGGTATAGGAAGCACCCAGGATATAGGAAGTACCCAGGGTATAGGAAGCACCCAGAATATAGGACCCAGGATATAGGAAGCACCCAGGATATAGGAAGCACCCAAGATATAGGAAGTACCCAAGATATAGGAAGTACCCAGGGCATAGGAAGTACCCAGGGCATAGGAAGTACCCAGGGCATAGGAAGTACCTAGGGCATAGGAAGTACCCAGGGCATAGGAAGTACCTAGGGCATAGGAAGTACCCAGGGCATAGGAAGTACCCAGGGCATAGGAAGTACCCAGGGCATAGGAAGTACCCAGGGCATAGGAAGTACCCAGGGCATAGGAAGTACCCAGGGTATAGGAAGCACCCAGGGTATAGGAAGCACCCAGGATATAGGAAGCACCCAGGATATAGGAAGCACCCAGGATATAGGAAGTACACATTGCATAAGAAGCACCCAGGATATAGGAAATACCCAGGGCATAGGAAGTACCCAGGGCATAGGAAGTACCCAGGGTATAGGAAGCACCCAGGGTATAGGAAGCACCCAGGATATAGGAAGTACCCAGGATATAGAAGCACCCAGGATATAGGAAGTACACATTGCATAAGAAGCACCCAGGATATAGGAAATACCCAAGGCATATGAAACACCCAGGAAATAGGAAGTACCCAGGGTATAGGAAGTACCCAGGGTATAGGAAACACCCAGGGTATAGGAAGCACCCAGGGTATAGGAAGCACCCAGGATAAAGGAAGCACCCAGGATAAAGGAAGCACCCAGGATAAAGGAAGCACCCAGGATATAGGAAGCACCCAGGATATAGGAAGCACCCAGGATATAGGAAGCACCCAGGATATAGGAAGCACCCAGGATATAGGAAGCACCCAGGATATAGGAAGTACCCAGGGTATAGTAATATCAATAGTAACATGATTCATAATGACGCCTTCTCAAGTATCCAAACACGTATTAAAATACTTCATAGCAAGTATTTTCACAATTTTGTTCCACCAGGTGGCAGTGTAGCCAGAGTAACACTTCAGAGTAGGTTGATCATTCAAGGATAACCTCCACACTGACTCATTCAAGGATAACCTCCACACTGACTCACCAAATCGCGGTCAGAGAGTAAGCCACTGGGCCAGCTGGCTACAATAAGATTCATCCAACTAGGTATATTTCTACACCATAGGAAGGTTAGCATAGGCCACCACTGTGTCCACAAATGCACTGATTACAAAGGAAGGTTCACTTATCTTTCCAATATTTCTAATACATCCTAACACATTTTCCTCTCTTTCTCTCTCTCTCTTAAATAAATATTAAAATTATTATATAATTATTATATATATATATATATATATATATATATATATATGTGTGTGTGTGTGTGTGTGTGTGTGTGTGTGTGTGTGTGTGGTGCCGAATAGGTAAAACTTGCGATTTTTACTTAAATAATAACAACACTCTTCTTTCCTAATAGTGCAAGCAAAAATTTGCGTACGCAATTTCGCAACAATCATTCTGAACCTAACGAAAAAATATTTCATTCTGTTTGTTTATTATTAAATTATTGTAAACTTATCTAAAATATATTTAGTTGGTTTAGGCTAAATTAAATTGCGCTTGTTATAATAAGGTTAGGTAAGTTTTCTAAAGTTCTTTTGGTACAAAATTATTTTTTACATTAACATAAATGAAAAAAAATATATCTTTAAACGTACAAGAGAAAATTTTAGAAAGGATTTAATTTTAAAGGAGTTCTTGCTAATTGACCAGTTATACCTAATCGGCACGACATATATATATATATATATATATACGTATATATATATATATATATATATATATATATATCCACATACTGTATCTATCCTAGGCTTCTCCCCCCTCCGCTATGCCTCGTCTAACAAACACATTCATCAGCTGTGCCCATTAAATTGCCCTGGAGTAAAATAACACCTCCAGTCCTAATTGCGTAATAGCGACGCTTGTTTGCGACTTCAAGGCCTTAAATTATCTAGTAAATACTCTTGGTAATTAACGCAGGTGAATGACTCAATGCATATAATAATTATAATGAACAAAAATATTGATAAAGGACTTAGGAACGCAGGCAAATGGTACGAAGTACCGAGACAAAAAAAAAATTAAGAAGCGTCAAGAAAAGAGCCCAGGAGCTGGATATCAACCAAGCATGGTAAATGTAGATAGTTTCCAGCGTCACTACCACAACCACTCTTCCACTTCTACTACTACCACCACCACTCACACTAATACCACCACTCACACTAATACCACCACTCACACTAATACCACCACTCACACTACTACTACCACTCACACTACTACTACCACTCACACTACTACTACCACTCACACTACCATTACCACTCACACTACCACCACCACCACCACCACCACTCACATTGCTACTACCACTCACACCACTACTACCACTCAAACTACTACTACCACCACCACCACTCACTACCACTCACACTACTACCACTCACACTACTACTAAAACTCTCACTACTTCTACCACTCACACTACCACCACTCACACTACTACTACCACTCACACTACCATTACCACTCAAACTACTACTACCACTCACACTACTACTACCACTCACACTACCATTACCACTCAAACTACTACTACCACTCACACTACTACTACACTCACACTCTACCACTCACTACCACCAACACTACTACTACCACTCACAATACCACCACTCAACTCACTACTACCACTCACACTACCTACCACTCACACTCATACCACTCAACTCACTACTACCACTCAACTACTACTACCACTCCACACTCCATTACCACTCAACTACTACTACCACTCACATACCACCACCTCACACTACCACCACCACTCCACTTACTACCACTCACACCACTACTACCACTCAAACCTACTACCACTCACCACCACTCACACCACTCACTACTACCACTCACACTACCAACTCACTACTCACCACTCACACTACCACCACCACTCACACTACCACCACCACCACTCACACTACCACCACCACCACTCACACTACCACCACCACCACTCACACTACCACCACCACCACTCACACTACCACCACCACCACTACACTACTACCACCACCACTACACTACCACCACCACCACTACACTACCACCACCACCACTACACTACCACCACCACCACTACACTACCACCACCACCACTACACTACCACCACCACCACTACACTACCACCACCACCACTACACTACTACCACCACCACTCACCTACCACCACCACCACTCACACTACCACCACCACCACTCTCACTACCACCACCACCACTCTCACTACCACCACCACTCTCACTACCACCACCACTCTCACTACCACCACCACTCTCACTACCACCACCACTCTCACTACCACCACCACTCTCACTACCACCACCACTCTCACTACCACCACCACTCTCACTACCACCACCACTCTCACTACCACCACCACTCTCACTACCACCACCACTCTCACTACCACCACCACTCTCACTACCACCACCACTCTCACTACCACCACCACTCCCACTACCACCACCACTCTCACTACCACCACCACTCTCACTACCACCACCACTCTCACTACCACCACCACTCTCACTACCACCACCACTCTCACTACCACCACCACTCTCACTACCACCACCACTCACACTACCACCACCACTCACACTACCACCACCACTCACACTACCACCACCACTCACACACCACCACTCACTACCACCACCACCACTCACACTACCACCACCACTCACACTACCACCACCACTCACACTACCACCACCACTCACACTACCACCACCACTCACACTACCACCACCACTCACACTACCACCACCACTCACACTACCACCACCACTCACACTACCACCACCACTCACACTACCACTACCACCACCACTCACACTACCACCACCACTCACACTACCACCACCACTCACACTACCACCACCACTCACACTACCACCACCACCACCACTCACACTACCACCACCACTCACACTACCACCACCACTCACACTACTACTACCACCACCACTACTACTACTGATATTACCACCACTGTATCACTCTTACTACTACTACCACCACTACCACTCCCACTACCACCACCACCATTCACACTACTACTACCACTCACACTACTACCACCACTCACACTACTACCACCACTGTATCACTCTTACTACTACTACTACCACTCCCACTACCACCACCGCCACCACTTCCCAACACCACCCAAACCTGAAAATAAAATTAACCATTTCAGCCACAACCGTAGGCAACCGTCGGGAAAAGCAACAAACAGTGTTGGAACCCCATTAGAAGGAAGTGGGATTCCTTGTTACTGATCGTACAATGAAAACAAAGTTGACTCATCGCTATCTATGTTAATTACACGACAGTATTTCACGGGTATGACTGAAGGGTATGGCTGACGGGTACGGCTGACGGGTACGGCTGACGGCTTATGACACTGGTGTGGTTCACGGATTATGACACGGATAAAATATATACGAGTTGTTGAAACCTAACTTGTACGTTGTCGGAGAAAATTATACAAGACGTTAATAAATTTGTGGAATTATAGGTTAATAGACGGCAGAAATTATAGGCTAATAGACGGCAGAAATTATAGGCTAATAGACGGCAGAAATTCTATGCTAATAGACGGCAGAAATTCTAGACTAATAGACGGCAGAAATTAGAGGCTAATAGACGGCAGAAATTCTAGACTAATAGACGGCAGAAATTAGAGGCTAATAGACGGGAGGAACAACTAACATCAACAACAATAGAGGATAATAAATTTCTGCATGCGAGGAAATCCAAACAATAGTCCCCACTATATATACATACTAAAATATATATATATATATATATATATATATATATATATATATATATATATATATATATATATATATACATACTATTAATATTGCATATGTAGGCTTTTTATTGAAGAATTGATTAAATTGATTAGTACAGCCATCCATTAATGTGACAGGAATTTATTTTTTTGCTGTCTACAAGCACACTGGCTGCCAACACTTGACTGCCAACACTTGACTGCCAACACTTGACTGCCAACACTTGACTGCCAACACTTGACTGCCAACACTTGACTGCCAACACTTGACTGCCAACACGTGACTGCCAACACGTGACTGCCTCCATGACTGTTTTGGTTCATGATTTAATAACACCTCGGGGAAGTGAACCTATAAATGGCAGCAGCAGACAAACACTGTTATTGGACCATTAAAGAGAGATCGCAAGTTAGATTTAATTAGCGAATAATTGCGCAAAATGGTTAAATTTTTTTTGGCAAGAAGAGGCATAACAGAGAGAGGGGAGGGAGATGATAGTAGTATAGTAGTAGTGGTAATAGTAGTAGTAGTAGTTTTTTTTATATTTTATTTAAAAAACATTATGTACAAATCATACATGACAATATGATACTATGTAAATTCAAAAGAGCCACAACCAATAACCAAAACAACCACATAAGGAAAAGTCTATACACATTTAACTGATTAATACAAATCATGAAATACCCCTCGTCTTCCCTACAAACCCTCCCCCACTCTACATAAAACCCTATGTTCATGATCAAGGGTTCATAACATTGTATACATACAAAGCCAGAATATAACACTTAAGCCATGTCCATCATCAACAACAACCTTTACCAATACATACCCTAGATATGCCAACACATATATTGATTTTCCTAGAACCACCAATAACATTTCCAAAACATGGCTTCACTCACATAATGTCTATAAACAGAACATATAAAATCATTAATGAATACACACAAGTACATTCCAATATGTACAAGTAATAATAAATATATGTAACCCCTCCCCAGAGCCTGAACCCACTTTTCTCTTGCATTGTAGCGGACACAATCATATGTTTATAACACATGGATAAGAGGATGGCATCTAGTGATAAGTTGAGGCATTTACGAAGTGTACTTTTACCATGTAATTCACTCAGCAGAGAGAGAGAGAGAGACACACAGACACAGACACACACACAGATGCTTGTGTACTCACCTAGTTGTGGTTGCAGGGGTCGATTCATAGCTCCTGGCCACGCCTCTTCACTGGCCGCTACTGGGTCTCTCTCCCTTCGATATGAGCCTTATCATACCTCTTCTTAAAGCTATGAATGAATCCTGCCACCAAGCTACCACTGAAGAAATACTTCCTAACATCCCTGTGATTCATCTGAGTCTTCAACTTCCAGCTGTACCCCCTTGTTGCTGTGTCTTATCTCTGGAACATTTTGTCTCTGTCCACCTTGTCAATTCCTCTCAGTATTTTATATGTCGTTATCATGTCCCCCGTTTCTCTCCTGTCCTCCAATGTCGTCAGGTCGATTTCCCTTAACCTCTCCTCGTAGGACATACTCCTTAGCTCCGGGATTAGTCGTGTTGCAAACCTTTGCACTTTCTCTAGTTTATGTGCTTGGCTAGGTGTGGGTTCCAAACTGATGTTGCGTACTCCAGTATAGGACTAATGTACACGGTGTACGTTAGGCCTTATTGAGATGTCCGAATGCTATTCTTAGGTTTCCTAGGCGCCTGTATTCTGCAACATTTATTTGGTTGATGTGCACCTCAGGAGATGTGCCTGATGTTATACTCACCCTAAGATCCCTTTCCTTGAGTGAGGTTTGTAGTCTCTGGCCCCTAGACTGTACTCCGTCTGCGTTCTTCTTTGCCCTTCCCCAATCTTCATGACTTTGCACTTGGTAGGGTTGAACTCCAGGAGCAAGTTTTTGGACCAGGCCTGCAGCCTGTCCAGATCCCTTTGTAGTTCTTCCTGGTCCTCGTCCGATTGAATTGTTCTCATCAACTTTACATCTGCAAAAACGGACACTTCGGAGTCTATTCCTTCCGTCATGTCGTTCACATATATCAGAAACAGCACCGGTCCTAGGACTGATCCCTGTAGAACCCCGCTCGCCACAGGTGCCTACTCTGACACCTCGTCAGGTACCATGACTCACTGTAGTCTTCCCGATTCTGTGTACTCACCTAGTTGTACTCACCTAGTTGTGGTTGCAGGGGTCGAGTCATAGCTCCTGGCCCCGCCTCTTCACTGGCCGATACTGGGTCACTCTCCCTGCGTCATGAGCTTTATCATACCTCTGCTTAAAGCTATGTATTGAGCCTGCCTCGACTACATCGCTTTCTAAACTATTCCACTTCCCGACCACTCTGTGACTGAAGAAATGCTTCCTAACATCTCTGATTCATCTGAGTCTTCAGCTTCCAACTGTGTCCCCTTGTTGCTGTGTCCTATCTCTGGAATATTCTGTCTCTGTCTACTTTGTCAATTCCTCTCAGTATCTTATATGTTGTTATCATATCCCCCCTATCTCTTCTGTCCTCCAGTGTTGTCAGGTCGATTTCCCTTAACCTCTCCTCGTAGGACATACCCCTTAGCTCCGGTGTGTGTGTGTGTGTGTACTCACCTAATTGTGGTTAAAGAGGTCAGTTCATAGCTTCTGGCTATGAGATAGTAAAAAATGAGATACATGTATTTCTTTATTTGGATCTTTTGGTCATCTGACCGAGGCCTTTCGCTGGCTTACCGGTCCACCAATTTAAGATGCCATCCTCTTATCCACCAAGGCCAGTGGTTCATCAGTTACCATAGTCAACCTGATGTTCTCGGGTTCCATCACCTGGTCATAGTCAAGAGGTCATGCACTTATACCACAAGACGGGCAGCCATTAGAACGTTCACTCTGGCTCTACTGTTCTCAAAAGACATCAGCGATCATTCATCGCCTATTAGCGTCTCAACAAGCATAGGAGAAATTAGGTCAATGTAACAAATAAAAGTTCCGGCTCACAGATGGCTCACAGATGGCTCACAGATGGCTCACAGATGGCTCACAGATGGCTCACAGATGGCTCCAACATCACCTTGTTATTAAACAAAAAGAAATATGTACGATTATTTTAAAATAAAAATAAGGCGTGTGAAGGAATTAACAGTGTTAACTTGAATGAAAAATAGCGATTTGGCGACAATGTTGAAGGAGAGAGAAATGTAACAAGCTTTCAATGGGACTATCTTTAAGTTAGAGATCTAATGGAGAGAAACGTTGCCACGGGGGTGGAGCTTTTCGCTCATTACTTCTTACCTTCATCTCTTTTCCTTCCACGTCGTGTATGCTCCTCTTTATCGCCCCTCCTCAACCCCGTTTTTTTTCTGTTGCTCTCCCTCCTAATCCCTCCTTTCTCGTGTTTCTCTCTCTCTCTCACCTTTACTCTGCCTCCTCCTACCTGCTCTTCTATTCTCCTCATCGTATCTCACCTCAGAAAGTTTCTCCCGAGCATCAAGGTTAATAATTAATAGCTTCCAGTACTATGATTTGTGGCCTGAATTACGGCATGATTTAACACTAGCTTAGGGACATTAAACTAGAAATTGGCTAGAAAAACACTGACATTACGTTATTAAAGTGGGAGGTGTCATAAAAATGAATTACTGGGTAATATAGTGCAGTGGTTGGTTGTTAGGTGAGGAATGGGGAGAGGGAGGGAGAGACAGACAGCTTCTATACCACAAGACGGGTAACAGCTACCCACTGGCTGTGGCTTCCTAAGAACCTTCACTTTTTTCTGAGATCATTCAAACCCAGAATGACTCGAGTCTGGGACATTTTCAAAACGATATGGATGAAGTAAACTCAGTTGACCAAATGAAATCTCTGGCCCACAGCTGGCTCCAACTTCATATAAAAACGATACTAAATTGTTCCAACGAACATCTCCTTATGAGATATACAGTTAAGCTGTTTCTCTCATCATGGTCTGGAAATTACAATGAATAGATTTCTTAAAAGGACAAATATTAGAAATAAAATTTGCGATCTCTGTCAGCCTTAGAGCTGTGTGAGAGTTGCCAAGTGCAGGCCAGTGGTTCGTCTTTAGAGTCCGCCCACCCGCTTACTGCGTTTTTGATGCTTTCACCAGGTCAATGTGTCCAGGAGTTCACCTGTGTCCCCTCGGATATTCTCCCGTCCTCACTTTCCAAAAGGTTAACATCAAGAACCAGTATCGAGGTCCATGTGTCCAGGAATCCTTCAGTGGGTTCCCGACTATCTACTCTTCCTCACTTCCCTCAAGTCAGCCTAGCCTCCTGTCTTTCCCAGGTTCATGTGTCTAGGAATACATCTGTCTAAGTAGCTTATATACCGTAGGCAGGAGAGGTGCAGCAGTCGTAGGTGGTGTTACATTTGACCTATGTGGAAGCAGGTCGTGCCCAAGGGTTAGGCAAGTGAAGTATTCCCTGTATTAAGATCCTGTCTGGCACAACATCATCTTGGGATCTTAATACAGGGAATTCTTCACTTGCCTAACCCTTGGCACGACCTACTTCCACATTGGTTAAATGTGGCACCACCTACGACTGCTGCACCTCTCCTGCCTACAGTATATAAGTTACTTCTTCGAACATATGCTGTATTCTTTTCAAGATTGATGGACTGACTACATCGACTCAAGGCTGAGGGACTGACCACCTCAAACTCTCCTGTTCTTCACGATTCTCCTTTGTATGGACTGATGAAGCCACTGTGTGGCGAAACGTTTCCTCAATAAAGATACCCAAGTGTTGCATATGTGTCTAATTTATCAACATACACCCTATACATGAAACATCACGAAACATCATTTAGTGGACACTTGAATTCAGGAAACCACATGAAGAATGTGTAGAGATACTGTATATTTCGCTCTCTCTCGGCTCATCATCAGCACTGCTAAAGAAGATCCCGGACAGAGACAGAAACAGTCTCTTTTTACGATGTTTAAGTCTCTATGATGGTGTCTTCAGTTCATTCACCGTCACATTTACTCACATGAGAAAAGCAACACACGCACATACATTTCACACTCCAACCTTCATGCTACACACACACACACACACACACTCGACTCCTGCAACCACATATAGGTGAGTACATATAGGCGAGGACACACATGCACTTTCTCATATCTGTAAAAAAATAAAATATAAAGTATTTGAGGTGAACGGGGAATAAGGAAATTCTTGACTACAGAATAGAATTATGAATTAAAATGATGGCAAAATGTTACTTTGTAGTGTTTTGAAGACATACCCAGTGAGAGATTATGTGAAGAAGCTACAAGTGGGAGAAACCTGAGGATAAAGACACTAGTACCATAGAATCCGTTTAATACAACGTTTCGCCTAGTCTTGGGCGAAACGTTGTATTGAAAGGACCCCTCTGCTACCAGTATCTTTATTCCCACTTGTCAGCTTATGTCATGGTCTACCTAAAGAAGACACTCTTGTGAATTATCCTGCGAAAGGTCAAAGGTAGCCAGGTGTGCCAGACATCTCAACAAATCCCACTTTCTTTACATCTTCACTTCCCCTCACCTCTTTCTCTTTTATACTGAGAGAAAACAGTTCCTACCATCACATACAAAACCAACTCTCAAGAGAAAATAATGAAAATTGCCACCTTGGGAGACTCAATCTCACGAGGGGCGGTGACCCCCAAGAATCGTCTACAGGTAATCCCTCCTTCCGGTGTACATGTGTTACGATATTTTACATAAAATTGAATCGCAATGTTTAGGGCTTAGGGTAAACATGATGTTAATATCTCAATGGAAAGCGGCCACATTGACCACAATGCGGTCCATATTAAACAGACTTCCATTTATGACTATCCACTCAATTTTGATATCATACAGATGACGGATCTTTGTGTGAGGTTGTAATGAACTATCATGCAACAAAGAATAATGAGAGAGACCGTCTTCAGTAGTGGAAGAAGCGGTGTAAAAATAACAGGAATATTTCTCTACAAGCAGGATCACATTATACTGCTTATGTGTTTATTTTTCCACCTGTACTTGATCTATTCACAAATAACCCACAGATGTCTAGAGGAAATTTTGGGCGACGATTGGTCTGCCTTAGACTACAGTATCCTCCTCGATGAAGGTTTAGAGATGAACTGAGACGCTGTTAATTTTAAATCCGAGATGTATGATGCGGAGCTTATTTCAAGAAATGGAGCGATTTATTGAATTTATAGATTTTGTTAAGGTATACGCGAGGTATGACTCGAATGAACTGAGGTAGGTAACAGCTCTTAGTTCGTAAATAAAGGTAGGAGCACTTAACCTAACCCTGTAAAAGCCATTGTCTTAAAAGAATAGGAGGTAGGTAGGTATGTAAGGATGGAAGGAGGGAGAGAGAGAGAGGGAAAGAGAACTAATTATGCGACCCATATTTCGACGTTTCAGAGTGGTTTATGGCGCTTTCTGACGTATTTGAAATTTTATCCACAATACGCTTATAAATACCAGAATTGATGTTATTTCTAAAAAAATAAAAACGTAAGCTACCAGAATTCTAAATTATACAATTCATACTCGTTGTCTAAACTGCATATGTAGGCCTGTTCCGAGACCCTGCTTTAGAGCTGATCCCCGAAACCATCATTGGGTAAACTATGAGGACTAAACAATACTCGAGGTTGCAACTCAGTATATATAAAGGGTCTACCTACCTGGAGGGTGTTCCGGGGGTCAACGCCCCCGCAGCCCATGCATATAATTTTTTATAAGGTCTTGCTTTGGAGAATTAAAATGAGTAGAATATATATTACAGATATTAAAAAATTGTAGATTGTAGCAATTGCATCTGCTCGAAAAATGACAGGATGGATAATGAGAACCTTCAAAACCAGGGATGCCAAGCCCATGTTAACACTTTACAGATCGTTTGTTCTATCTAGGCTGGAATATTGCTGCACACTAACTGCACCTTTCAAGGCGGGTGAAATTGCTGACCTTGAAAATGTGCAGAGAACCTTCACCGCACGCATAAGTGCGATAAACCACCTCAACTACTGGGAACGCTTGAAGTTCCTAAACCTGTACTCTCTAGAACGCAGGCGGGAGAGATACATTATTATATACACATGGAAAATTCTCGAGGGCTTAGTACCAAACTTGCACACAGAAATCACTCCCTACGAAATCAAAAGACTCGGCAGGCGATGTAACATCCCCCCAATGAAGAGCAGGGGTGCCACCAGCACGTTGAAGGACAACACAATAAGTGTCAGGGGCCCAAGATTGTTCAACTGCCTCCCAGCATACATCAGGGGGATTACCAACAAACCCCTGGCTGTCTTCAAGCAGGCACTGGACAGGCACCTAAAGTCGGTACCTGACCAGCCAGGCTGTGGTTCGTACGTTGGACTGCGTGCGGCCAGCAGTAACAGCCTGGTTGATCAGGCTCTGGTCCAACAGGGGGCGTTGACCCCTGGGGGCGTTGACCCCTGGAATTCTCTCCAGGTAGACTCCAGGTAGAATATATATTACAGATATAAAAAAAATCTTTAGGTTACAATCGATCTTAAATCACTCGTGTAAGCATTTGACTCGTTCTCCAGACAATCAAGATCTTATTGGTGTTGCAAGGTAATTATGATTGGTGTTGCTAGGTAATTATTATTGGTGTTCTAGGTAATTATTATTGGTGTTCTAGGTAATTATTATTGGTGTTCTAGGTAATTATTATTGGTGTTGCTAGGTAATTATTATTGGTGTTGCTAGGTAATTATTATTGGTGTTGCTAGGTAATTATTATTGGTGTTGCTAGGTAATTATTATTGGTGTTGCTAGGTAATTATTATTGGTGTTGCTAGGAAACTACCAGTTGTTTATGAAAATCTGTATGGAGGTAAGTTTTCACCCATTCATAGACAATAACAACTGACTACGCTTCAGCCATATTTGTGTTCAAATCAGAGATAAAATGCAAAACCGAAAGCATATTTTAATGTAATAGTTATAAAGCTATTCGCACTAAGAAAAGGAACACCATATGCAATTGAGGTTTAATATAAAATTACGTAAAATATGCTTCAAGAAATTCTCCTTTCCAAATAAAATGGCTATAAATTTTTATATCCACAGAAGTCTGGAGATTTCCCAGGGGCTTTGCGATTCATCTCTCAATCTGTCAGACTGTTTCTACTGGTCTCACGTATCTTAAGAGACCTCAGCTTTAGAAATTGGATTATAGCCTGTCATTCTAACTAGCTTGGCCTCGTAGTTAGGGTTCCTAGCTGTCCTAATTCTTTTACCAAGACCATTCATCCTATTTTCCTATCGAATTAATCCAATCGCCTCTTGTTTCTAATAGCCAGACCAGTCACTTAAGTCATACCAGTCATCCCTTACTAGCAGCCCCTCTTTACTAAACCAGTCTCAGACTAATTCTAGCAGGGTCATCTACGTCTTGAGCAGTCTTTCTAGCAGACCAAAACTACACCAATCCCACAAGCCTAGCCGATCCTTTATTCGCTTTAATTCTTCCAGCAGAGCCAGTCCTTTCTCTGGACTAGTATTCCTAGCAGGACTGGCATTCTAACAGTAATATTTCTCCCAACTAGGCTGAATCTCTAACCAGGTCATCGCCTCGTACTTGTAGCATCTTGTTCCTTAATAGACTATTGACAACAGGGGCCATGTTCAGGGGCTGTGAGGCTTATTGCTAGTAGTGGCATGTTGCTTTCTTCTAGAGAGAGAGAGGGAGAAAGAGAAAGAGAAAGAGAGGAAAGAGAAAGAGAAGAGAAAGAGAAGAAAAGAGAGAGAAAAGAGAGAGAGAAGAGAGAGAAAGAGAAAGAGAGAGAAAGAGAGAGAAGAGAGAGAAGAAGAGAAAGAGAGAGAGAAAGAGAGAGAAAGAGAGAGAGAAAGAAGAGAGAAAGAGAGAAAAGAGAAGAGAAAGATAAAGAAAAGAAAAGATAAAGAGAAGAGAGAGAGAGAGAGAGAGAGAGAAGAGAGAGAGAGAAGAGAGAGAGAGAGAAAGAGAGAGAGAGATAAAGATAAAGATAAAGAGAAAGAGAAAGAGAAAGAGAAAGAGAAAGAGAAAGAGAAAGAGAGAGAGAGAGAGAGAGAGAGAGAGAGAGAGAGAATGGGGGATAGCAAAATATGCAATGGAATGACGAATATAAATACACAAAAACTGTTTTTTTTATCGTGGTGAATCAACAAATAAAACATACAACAGGCACCAGCGTCAACATTCGCTGAAATATCCTGTGTACAAAGGCAACTTTTGAATTAAGACATATTTGTATGTAGGGAAAACTTGTATCTCCTCTCTGGTGATGTACAATTTTTATTGCCGTGGGGGAGACACATGAGGAAATGTCCCTTCCAATATATTTTCAAGGGAAACAGGACAAGTGTTTTCTGACGCGGGTCTTAGTCAAATGATGACCCGCCGTTGGAGCTTTTGGTCATCTGACCGAGGCCTTTCGCTGGCTTACCGGTCCACCCCTTTAAAAAAAACTACAACACAACTTTGCCCGGCTAGAGGAATGACCAGAGGGCGGCTCCTAGATTATAACAAAGCAATAGTAACGCGTTAGTTAAATGGACACAGATGCAACTAATGTGGAGTTTCACTGTAGCAACGTTTCGCTCTCCAGAAACTTTGTCAAACCGGTAACGGCTTGACATCTGTGTCACAATTTACCTAACATATACCTGAAGGATATAGAGAAGGGATATTGCTGAAGATCATCACCGAGGGATCATCCTCGGCGCTGACAAAGAGACTTCAGGGATACAACGAGAGAGACTTCAGGGATACAACGAGAGAGACTTCAGGGATACAACGAGAGAGACTTCAGGGATACAACGAGAGAGACTTCAGGGATACAACGAGAGAGACTTCAGGGATACAAACGAGAGAGACTTCAGGGATACAACGAGAGAGACTTCAGGGATACAACGAGAGAGACTTCAGGATACAACGAGACTTAGGATACAACGAGAGAGACTTCAGGGATACAACGAGAGAGACTTCAGGGATACAACGAGAGAGACTTCAGGGATACAACGAGAGAGACTTCAGGGATACAACGAGAGAGACTTCAGGGATACAACGAGAGAGACTTCAGGGATACAACGAGAGAGACTTCAGGGATACAACGAGAGAGACTTCAGGGATACAACGAGAGAGACTTCAGGGATACAACGAGAGAGACTTCAGGGATACAACGAGAGAGACTTCAGGGATACAACGAGAGAGACTTCAGGGATACAACGAGAGAGACTTCAGGGATACAACGAGAGAGACTTCAGGGATACAACGAGAGAGACTTCAGGGATACAACGAGAGAGACTTCAGGATACAACGAGAGAGACTTCAGGGATACAACGAGAGAGACTTCAGGGATACAACGAGAGAGACTTCAGGGATACAACGAGAGAGACTTCAGGGATACAACGAGAGAGACTTCAGGGATACAACGAGAGGACTTCAGGGATACAACGAGAGAGACTTCAGGGATACAACGAGAGAGACTTCAGGGATACAACGAGAGAGACTTCAGGGATACAACGAGAGAGACTTCAGGGATACAACGAGAGAGACTTCAGGGATACAACGAGAGAGACTTCAGGGATACAACGAGAGAGACTTCAGGGATACAACGAGAGAGACTTCAGGGATACAACGAGAGAGACTTCAGGGATACAACGAGAGAGACTTCAGGGATACAACGAGAGAGACTTCAGGGATACAACGAGAGAGACTTCAGGGATACAACGAGAGAGACTTCAGGGATACAACGAGAGAGACTTCAGGGATACAACGAGAGAGACTTCAGGGATACAACGAGAGAGACTTCAGGGATACAACGAGAGAGACTTCAGGGATACAACGAGAGAGACTTCAGGATACAACGAGAGAGACTTCAGGATACAACGAGAGAGACTTCAGGGATACAACGAGAGAGACTTCAGGGATACAACGAGAGAGACTTCAGGGATACAACGAGAGAGACTTCAGGGATACAACGAGAGAGACTTCAGGGATACAACGAGAGACTTGGATCAACAGAGAGACTGGATACAACGAGAGAGACTTCAGGGATACAACGAGAGAGACTTCAGGGATACAACGAGAGAGACTTCAGGGATACAACGAGAGAGACTTCAGGGATACAACGAGAGAGACTTCAGGGATACAACGAGAGACTTCAGGGATACAACGAGAGAGACTTCAGGGATACAACGAGAGAGACTTCAGGGATACAACAGAGAGCTTCAGGATACAACGAGAGAGACTTCAGGGATACAACGAGAGAGACTTCAGGGATACAACGAGAGAGACTTCAGGGATACAACGAGAGAGACTTCAGGGATACAACGAGAGAGACTTCAGGATACAGAGAGACTTCAGGATACAACGAGAGAGACTTCAGGGATACAACGAGAGAGACTTCAGGGATACAACGAGAGAGACTTCAGGGATACAACGAGAGAGACTTCAGGGATACAACGAGAGAGACTTCAGGGATACAACGAGAGAGACTTCAGGGATACAACGAGAGAGACTTCAGGGATACAACGAGAGAGACTTCAGGGATACAACGAGAGAACTTCAGGATACAACGAGAGAACTCAGGATACAACGAGAGAGACTTCAGGGATACAACGAGAGAGACTTCAGGGATACAACGAGAGAGACTTCAGGGATACAACAAGGGACTTAGGATACGAGAGACTTCAGGGATACAACGAGAGAGACTTCAGGGATACAACGAGAGAGACTTCAGGGATACAACGAGAGAGACTTCAGGGATACAACGAGAGAGACTTCAGGGATACAACGAGAGAGACTTCAGGGATACAACGAGACTTCAGGGATACAACGAGACTTCAGGGATACAACGAGACTTCAGGGATACAACGAGAGAGACTTCAGGGATACAACGAGAGAGACTTCAGGGATACAACGAGAGAGACTTCAGGGATACAACGATAGAGATACTTCAAGGATACAACGAGACAAACTTCAAGGATACAACACGAGACAAACTTCAAGGATACAACACGAGACAAACTTCAAGGATACAACACGAGACAAACTTCAAGGATACAACACGAGACAAACTTCAAGGATACAACACGAGACAAACTTCAAGGATACAACACGAGACAAACTTCAAGGATACAACGAGACAAACTTCAAGGATACAACGAGACAAACTTCAAGGATACAACGAGACAAACTTCAAGGATACAACGAGACAAACTTCAAGGATACAACGAGACAAACTTCAAGGATACAACGAGACAAACTTCAAGGATACAACGAGACAAACTTCAAGGATACAACGAGACAAACTTCAAGGATACAACGAGACAAACTTCAAGGATACAACGAGACACACTTCAAGGATACAACGAGACACACTTCAAGGATACAACGAGACACACTTCAAGGATACAACGAGACACACTTCAAGGATACAACGAGACACACTTCAAGGATACAACGAGACACAACACACTAGGTTGACCATCAAAATATTCGTGACCAGTTGTCTTCGTCATCTCTAGTAACGTTACTCGTGCAACAGCTTCACGATATCGAATACTGCCGAGGGTAACGATGTATATTTAAATCAATATAAACAAAGTCTGGTAGAAAATGTACAGTGAACCCTCTTATAACACTACATAAAGCGATTTTGCCCAAACGTGATTGAAAAAGTGCATTTTTTTTTCCGCTCAGCACATTTAAAAAAGTTTTGATAGTAGAAGAAAATTCGAAAGACTTTAACAAGTTAGAGAAGATTAGTACACACACACACACACACTAATAATAATAATTCTAATAAATAATAATGATACACACAATTTTACCTATTGGTATAAAAGAATCAAAAGATGGGGTGGTAGGAGAAGTGGAATATTCAAATGGCTTCAGGAAGAAATCCAAATACTCTTCGTCGAAGCCTTTTTATCCACTTCTCCGAGGCTATGGGTCCCACAATTTGCACCAGAGGTGTGTGTGTGTGTGTGTGTGTGTGTGTGTGTGTGTGTGTGTGTGTGTACTCACCTAATTGTGGTTGCAGGGGTCGAGACTCAGCTCGTGGCCTCTTGACACTCTGGAACTCAGTCGTCGAGAGAGAAAAAAAATCAGCAACCAGAATACAAAATCGATTCAGCTGAAGTATAAGAAAAACTCTTGGTTTTATTGGTTAAAACTGCGAGCAAAGTTTGTTTGTTTTAAGAGAGAATGTAAGTGTCCACTCTTCAAGAGCTGAGAGCGATGAGGAAGGAAAAATATATACGGATTGAGTAAACTATGTGAGAACAGGAGGTAACTAATGACTGCTGGAAGGGGAAAGGCCAATCTTTTCCCCCCTCCCATGTTTTTCCCCTCATCCTTCTCGCCAGTCACTTATTTCCCTCTTTCTTTCTTTCATCCCACCAGTTTCTTTTTTTTTTGCCCCCCCCCTCCCTTTTACTCGAGTCAGTTCATTCTTTTCCTCCCACTAAAGTCAGTTTTCTTCCGTACCTGTCTCCCTCCCACCCTAGTCTCTTCTTTACGCTCGACTCTCCCTCCCACCCTAGTCTCTTCATTACGCTCGACTCTCCCTCCCACCCTAGTCTCTTCTTTACGCTCGACTCTCCCTCCCACCCTAGTCTCTTCTTTACGCTCGACTCTCCCTCCCACCAAAACTCTTTTTCCTTTCTCCCACTATTCCTTCTCCCAGTCAATTCTGGAGGAGATTCCCAGTCAAGAGGCATTTGTAGTAAAAAATAAGGGTATAAAAGGTTCACTCAGAGGAGGGTGAGAGAGAGAGAGAGAGAGAGAGAGAGAGAGAGAGAGAGAGAGAGAGAGAGAGAGAGAGAGAGAGAGAGAGAGAGAGAGGTAAAGAGAGAGATAGGTAAAGAGAGAAAAAGAAATAAAGAAAAAAAAATATCTGACTCCCGGAAAGTTACCAACTTAAAAAAAAAAAGTATATATATACAACAACACTATAAAAGAAAGGGAAAAAAATCAATAACACCGAATGTTAGAGAGAGAAAAAAAAGGCTCTCACGTAAAACTTTAAAAGGGGAAAAGAAAAGTGTGGACGAGGGAGTGGACATGACAACTCTCACACAGGCTGACACACACTCATTATTACTGTCTCTCCAGAACTCTCACTCATGGTGCTCTTGTCTTACCTGGAGGGGGCTTCGGGGGTCAACGCCCCCGCGGCCCTGTTTGTAACCAGGCCTCTCCGTATTGTTAAACTTCCTGACAACTCTATGGCTGAAGAAGTGCTTCCTAACATCCCTGTGACTCATTTGAGTTTTAAATTCCAGTTGTGTGTGTTTGTACTCACCTAATTGTACTCACCTAATTGTGGTTGCAGGGTTCGAGACTCAGCTCCTGGGCCCGCCTCTTCACTGATTGCTGCAGTCAGGTAATTTTCCCACTGAAGACAAATGTAATCGGCTAAAACATCTATGATTGTGCTTAAATGTAATTGTACGTAAACAAACTTACTACCCTAATTATTTTGGCTACTTAAAATTATTTTACATCAGCAATGCTCTTAAATAGTTAAAACATAAATATTACGTCGCGTATTTTAAAGCGTCTATTACAAAATTAAAATAGTTTCCCCTTTCATCTATTTGCTTATTTGTCCATAGAAAACTGAGATGTGATTTGTTAAATTATGTGAAGTATGAGTCATATTATAATTATTTAAGGGATATATTAGGTCGATTACAAGGGGTAAACATATTTGTTAAAACAAGACAGTCGTGTGGTTTGTAATGTTATGTGTAGTCAGCACTGAGAGTGTCAGCAGTCAGCACCGAGAGTGTCAGCAGTCAGCACCGAGAGTGTCAGCAGTCAGCACCGAGAGTGTCAGCAGTCAGCACCGAGAGTGTCAGCAGTCAGCACCGAGAGGAGTGTCAGCAGTCAGCACCGAAAGGAGTGTCAGCACCGAAAGGAGTGTCAGCACCGAAAGGAGTGTCAGCACCGAGAGGAGTGTCAGCACCGAGAGGAGTGTCAGCACCGAGAGGAGTGTCAGCACCGAGAGGAGTGTCAGCACCGAGAGGAGTGTCAGCACCGAGAGGAGTGTCAGCACCGAGAGGAGTGTCAGCACCGAGAGGAGTGTCAGCACCGAGAGGTGTCAGCACCAAGGTCAGAGGAGTGTCAGCACCGAGAGGAGTGTCAGCACCGAGAGGAGTGTCAGCACCGAGAGGAGTGTCAGCACCGAGAGGAGTGTCAGCCGAGAGGAGTGTCAGCACGAGAGGAGTGTCAGCACCGAGAGGAGTGTCAGCACCGAGAGGAGTGTCAGCACCGAGAGGAGTGTCAGCACCGAGAGGAGTGTCAGCACCGAGAGGAGTGTCAGCACCGAGAGGAGTGTCAGCACCGAGAGGAGTGTCAGCACCGAGAGGAGTGTCAGCACCGAGAGGAGTGTCAGCACCGAGAGGAGTCGCAGTCAGCACCGAGAGGAGTGTCAGCAGTCAGCACCGAGAGGAGTGTCAGCAGTCAGCACCGAGGGGTGTCAGCAGTCAGCACCGAGAGGAGTGTCAGCAGTCAGCACCGAGAGGAGTGTCAGCAGTCAGCACCGAGAGGAGTGTCAGCAGTCAGCACCGAGAGGAGTGTCAGCAGTCAGCACCGAGAGGAGTGTCAGCAGTCAGCACCGAGAGAGTGTCAGCAGTCACACGAAGGGGTCAGCAGTCAGCACTGAGAGGAGTGTCAGCAGTCAGCACTGAGAGGAGTGTCAGCAGTCAGCACTGAGAGGAGTGTCAGCAGTCAGCACTGAGAGGAGTGTCAGCAGTCAGCACTGAGAGGAGTGTCAGTAGTGAGAGGAATGTCAGCAGTCAGCACTGAGAGGAGTGTCAGTAGTGAGCACTGAGAGGAGTGTCAGCAGTCAGCAGTGAGAGGAGTGTCAGCAGTCAGCACTGTCAGGAGAGTCAAGTCAGTACTGACAGTACTGCAAAGACAACAACCCTCAAAGTTTCCAAATACTCTTGATGCCCGTGAAATGCTCCTGATCCAAGAAATCAGAGCAACCCTTCTCCTGAATACCTCAGACATTACTTGGCCCCTATGGGTTTAGCGTCCCCACAACTTGCAGATTTAGCTCAAAGAAACAACCGCCTTACAAAACAGTGTAAAAACCCACTGTTGTAATATCACTGCGAAAATAATTCTGAAAATATTTTCACATATTTCTTTGATAATTGGATAAAAAAAAATAATTAGCACTGATTTAACACAGGTTTGATAGGATTAAGGTTAATTAGGTTAATTTTTAGCAATGTTGAGTTGTTTAGTTTTAGTGTAAAGTTAATTTGTTGAATATCAGGGATTCATAAAAATATATCAATGCATAGTTTTTTTCAAAAATATTTGTCACTACTATAGATCATTTTTTTTGAGTGACTCTTTACCAGTACATTGGAACGAATGGAACAATGGATGAGGGTTGGTGCCGTCTCAGTGGACACAAGTGGCGGACAAAACAAAATCAGAACGCAAACAATGGTGCGTCTGTTTAAAATTCTATCACAAGATTAACAATGGAATATACACCTGTGGTACGGTGTCCAATATGTTTTTTTGAAAGAACAAAAGGTACAATAACGTGACTGGAACAATACACAAATAACCCCCTTATAGAGAAAAACTTACGCGACGTTTCGGACCGACTTGGACCATTTACAAAGTGTAATTTTGTAAATAATTAAAGTTGGGCCGAAACGTCCTTGAAAGCTCCTGTCTCCTACGTGCGGGTTATTTGTGTATGATTTTTTTTTAAATGCGCTCGTTCAAAAATATATATGAGACTTGTATGATAATTTGAAAGTGGATAAAGTAGTAAGAGGGAGAAGAGGTGGTAACTGTTAACTACGCGAGAAACAGGCTAGTAGTAGTAGTAGTTATAGTAGTAGTAATAGTAGTTATACTAGTTGTAGTAGTAGTTGTAGTTTTTTGTTGTAGTTTGTAGTATTTTGTAGTTTGTAGTATTTTGTAGTTTGATGTTTGTAGTTTGTGGGTCACTCAGAACTCACAACCAAATAATACAACAATTAGAAAAAGCAGGAATGAAATTAACAAAATTAAATCAACACAAATACTTTCATACCAAACTAAAATAACCAGCATCATTTAATAATCACATTAAATTATCAATATCAAAAGAGTCTCCTAAAAGTTCCCAGAGGTCCCTGTAGGCGCCTCGGAAAGGACTGAGCCGTGGGCAACTTAAACTATGCGCAGCATAATAGAGATGTCGCAAAATATTTCTTCACAGTGTGTTTGATGACTGTGAAATCAGAAAAGTGTGCACCACGACCAGTGTAGTATAACATGTTCCATAAATTGAGAAAACACGACAAATACGCAATTACACGCTTGTACGCACGCAAAGCAAGCAAGCACACACTTATCCCCCCCCCCCGACACGCACACACACGACATCTGAGCAAGGAGTCATTCAAGGCACCGCACACCGTGGACGTCAGGCCCATATTAGAGTATGCAGCACCAGTCTGGAACCCACATCTGGTCAAGCACGTCATGAAAGTAGAGAAAATGCAAAGGTTTGCAACAAGACAGTCCCCGAAGGGGTATGCCCTACGAGGAGAGGTTAAGAGAACTTAACCTGACGACACTGGAGAACTGGAGGGATAGGGGATGACATGATAACGACATATAAAATACTGAGAAGATTTGAGAAGGTGGTTAGGGACAGAATGTTTCAGAGATGGGACACAGCAACAAGAAGTCACAACTGGAAGTTGAAAACTCAGATGAGTCACGGGGATGTTAGGAATTATTTCTTCAGTCAAAGAGTTGTCAGGAAGTGGAACAGTCTGGAGAGTGATGTACTGGAGCTTTAAGATGAGATACGGTTAGACTCATGGAGCAGGGAGTGTGTGGACCTAGTTGCGAACAGCGAAGAGGCGGGGTCAGGAGCTGTGACTGACCCCTACAACCACAAATAAGTTATCATACAAACATACCCACCCTTATCGCCATTAGTACAAAAATTACATTTGGCAAATAGGTCATTCCAGTCCACTTCCGAATCTTAATTTAAAAATAAGCAGGTTCCACCACGTTCTACTGGCTAAATACAAAAGCTAATGAATAGTTTTGAAACTCGTTTAGTAAAAGGTTGTGTGACCAAGCTAACGACCCAGCGACCCACCACAAACACTGCTGCTGTTGACCAGTTTTTCTTGTGTTAATGAATGTACACGAATTAGTGGGACGTGTGAGAGTAGCTATGAATATAGGTGTGTTGGAGCGTATATACCAGTGAATATAGGCGTGAAGCGTATATATCACTGAATATAGGTGTGTAGGAGCGTATATACCAGTGAATATAGGCGTGAAGCGTAAATATCATTGAATATAGGCGTGTAGAAGCGTATATATAAGTGAATATAGACGTGTAGAAGCGTATACATCAGTGAATATAGGCGTGTAGGAGCGTGAATGTGTGTGTTTATATACGCATCTGGTAATTAGGGAGTATATGAGATGAAAGTGTTTATACCAGAGTAAGTTCATACAAGCGTGAATAAAAGTATGTATACGAGTATGTATGTATGTGTGTGTGTGTGTGTGTGTGTGTATGTGTGTACTCACCTAGTTGTGGTTGCAGGGGTCGAGTCATAGCTCCTGGCTCCGCCTCTTCACTGGCCGCTACTGGGTCACTCTCCCTGCGCCATGAGATTTATCATACCTCTTCTTAAAGCTATGTATGGAACCTGCCTCCACTACATCGCTTCACAAACTATTCCACTTCCCGACCACTCTGACTGAAGAAATACTTTCCTAACATCTTTGTGATTCATCTGAGTCTTCAACTTCCAACTGTGACCCCTTGTTGCTGTGTCCCATCTCTGGAACATTCTGTCTCTGTCCACTTTGTCAATTCCTCTGAGTATCTTATGTGTGTGTGTGTGTGTGTGTGTGTGTGTGTGTGTGTGTGTGTGTGTGTGTGTGTGTGTGTGTGTGTGTGTGTGTGTGTGTGTATGTATTACAGGCTGCTTTAAACTCAAGATGAATCGCAATGGACGATTGTTAGTGAGTAAATTAACACTAGACGGGACCCGAACAGTAGCCGTGGCGGCCCCAATACTGTACCACTGAGCCCTGACGCTTGTACTACACCACTGTGAACATTCCCGTTGCTTTGTGTGGGTATGTCTGTGTGGAAATGTCTGTGCATGTGTGACAATGTCAGTGTGTGACAATTTTGATTCTGGAGACGATCATCAATGCACATGACTATTGATGAGTGCTGACAACTGCGCATGTGAGCGTGGATATTAGTGTAACTGTTCGGACATTAGTAAGTATTAGTGTTTTATTGTTTGTGGGTGTAAGTGTAGTTAGTCGTGGATAGAAGTTACAAGCGCAGATATAAGTGTAAGTGTTATTTTAAACGATTATCTAAAACAAAAGGCTTTTTTTTTTAAAGGAAGAACAAGAGCCTTGACGTTTTCGAGACGATCGCTTTCCAAAAGAAGTCAACCCTGCCCTCAAAACTAACTCCCCCAGACTAAACAAAGTCACCCCGGACGCAATCAAGACCCCGAGACTCGACAGAGGACCCGAGACTCGAAAAGGACCCGAGACTCGACAAAGGACCCCGAGACTCGACAAAGGACCCCGAGACTCGACAAAGGACCCGAGACTCGACAAGGACCCCGAGACTCGACAAAGGACCCCGAGACTCGACAAAGGACCCGAGACTCGACAAAGGACCCCGAGACTCGACAAAGGACCCCGAGACTCGACAAAGGACCCCGAGACTCGACAAAGGACCCGAGACTCGACAAAGGACCCCGAGACTCGACAAAGGACCCCGAGACTCGACAAAGGACCCCGAGACTCGACAAAGGACCCCGAGACTCGACAAAGGACCCCGAGACTCGACAAAGGACCCCGAGACTCGACAAAGGACCCCGAGACTCGACAAAGGACCCCGAGACTCGACAAAGGACCCCGAGACTCGACAAAGGACCCCGAGACTCGACAAAGGACCCCGAGACTCGACAAAGGACCCCGAGACTCGACAAAGGACCCCGAGACTCGACAAAGGACCCCGAGACTCGACAAAGGACCCCGAGACTCGACAAAGGACCCGAGACTCGACAAGGACCCCGAGACTCGACAAAGGACCCCGAGACTCGACAAAGGACCCCGAGACTCGACAAAGGACCCCGAGACTCGACAAAGGACCCCGAGACTCGACAAAGGACCCCGAGACTCGACAAAGGACCCCGAGACTCGACAAAGGACCCCGAGACTCGACAAAGGACCCCGAGACTCGACAAAGGACCCCGAGACTCGACAAAGGACCCCGAGACTCGACAATGGACCCCGAGATTCGACAAAGGGATCTCCAGATTTGACCAAGGAATCCCAGACTCGACCAAACACCCCCAGACTCGACCCTCCACTGAAAAGTTACCCAGAATAATTTAAGTTTGACTTGTTTGGCAAAATGATTGTCAACTTGGCTAAGTTTGCAAGTTCTGTTTTAAAAGCAAAACGCGAGTTGAGATTTAGATGTAAATAGTGCGATATACCTTTACTTTTACCGTTGAAGAGTTTCGAGAGTTTCACTACTCTCGGAGCCCGGCCATGGGCCAGGCTCGTCTGGTGCTTGCCTGGTCAACCAGCCTGTTGCTGCTGGAGGCCCGCTGCCCTACATGGGAGAGTGTGCTGATTAATACTTTTGTCTTGTTTATTGCTTTGTTTACTCTATTGCTTTGTTTACTCTATTGCTTTGTTTACTTATGCTTTGTTTACTTTATTGCTTTGTTTACTTTATGGCTTTGTTTACTTTATGGCTTTGTTTACTTTATGGCTTTGTTTACTTTATGGCTTTGTTTACTTTATGGCTTTGTTTACTTTATGGCTTTGTTTACTTTATGGCTTTGTTTACTTTATGGCTTTGTTTACTTTATGGCTTTGTTTACTTTATGGCTTTGTTTACTTTATGGCTTTGTTTACTTTATGGCTTTGTTTACTTTATGGCTTTGTTTACTTTATTTCTTGTTTATTATATTGCTTTAATACTTAATTGTTTACCTTATTTCCTGCTTACTTTATTAATTTGACTTTATTGATTCATTTCTTGTTTATTTTATTTATTTTATTTCTTGTTTACTTTCAGAGTGTGAGTTTAATTGTGTAAACTTTTTATCAAAGTGTGTGCGAGTGTAGTCACGAGCGTGAGTAATGGAAAGTGTGAGTGAAAATGTTTCTGAAGATGAGCAGCTGAGAGACTGAATATGATTTATGAAGCATAAACATGACCTCTTGGAGTGCCAAGTCTAGTTATGTGCAGAAAGCAACAGCCTGGTTGATCAGGCGTTGGCAGGCAAAGATATGCCACATGCCGAACTGTGGGAGTCAACAAAACTCTGGAAATCGGTCATAGGCAAGACCCGGGTGAGGGACTGATTACTTCAAACTCCTCATCTTTCCCCCTTTCTCTGCACTGGACTGAAGAAGCCACACTGGCTGGCGACACGCTCCCAGAATAATGATACCCAAATGTTGCACAAGTGTCTTATTTTTTCCAGACCCAGGTGAGGCCGGAGACAGTTGACAGCGTAATTCCCAACTAGTCATTATTTTTATTACGTCAAGGAGTAACTTGTATAAGTCTGAGCTGTTGCGTGTGTATTAACAGGTCTGTTGTGACATGCGAACCCACCCAAGACCTCGCTGACCCCCGCCAGCCAGGAACATCTACATGTTGATATGCATAGGTAAGAATCATCAGCAAACAGGACAATTATTTCCTGACGCTGGTCTTAGTTATATGATGACCCGCAGCTGGAGCTTCTGGTCATCTGGCAGTGGAATGTTAAGTGATTCAAACCTACGCCGCCCATACCAGAGATAGCAGCTGGGCTGCCTCGCCCAGAGGTCATCCTCTTCCTTAACTAAATACTTATACAGTTTTGTGATTCAAAGAACGGTTTGACCAGGTAAGTCACTCAGCACTTTCGGCAATAAAAATGTATGACATTATGACCCTGAAAGGTCAAGCAATAAAGAAGTATTAGCATGAATAAAGCACACAAAAAATACTATAACATGAATGTTATGAGCGTGGATAATAACGTTGTCATTAGCGTTGATAAGAACGTCTTTATGAGCGTGGGTAAGATCCGTCATGGGCGTGGATAAAAGCGTTGTCACGAGCGTGTAAAACAACTCTCTGAAGAACATTGACATGAGCCACGACGCTCTCCAAGACACGCCACCTCTGGTAGCGTGTCTAGGAACTACCCTCCACTTCCTCGAATTATATCCGATTTCATATTCCCAGGGCACTCTGTGGCCCCGACGGGTTTAACGTTTCCCCATAAACTAAAAAATGATTCATGTTTGGTACCTGACAGTGAACCAGAAGGCAGGACCATGAACCAGGAACTTACTAGAACCTGGACCATGAACCAGGAACTTACTAGAACCTGGACCATGAACCAAGATCTAGCAGAACCTGGACCATGAACCAAGATCTAGCAGAACCTGGACCATGAACCAAGATCTAGCAGAACCTGGACCATGAACCAGGAGTTTACTAGAACCTGGACCATGAACCAGGAGCTTACTAGAACCTGGACCATGAACCAAGATCTACCAGAACCTGGACCATGAACCAGGAGCTTACTAGAACCTGGACCATGAACCAGGAGCTTACTAGAACCTGGACCATGAACCAGGAGCTTACTAGAACCTGGACCATGAACCAGGAGCTTACTAGAACCTGGACCATGAACCAGGAGCTTACTAGAACCTGGACCATGAACCAGGAGCTTACTAGAACCTGGACCATGAACCAAGATCTACCAGAACCTGGACCATGAACCAGGATCTACCAGAACCTGGACCATGAACCAGGATCTACCAGAACCTGGACCATGAACCAGGATCTACCAGAACCTGGACCATGAACCAGGATCTACCAGAACCTGGACCATGAACCAGGATCTACCAGAACCTGGACCATGAACCAGGATCTACCAGAACCTGGACCATGAACCAGGATCTACCAGAACCTGGACCATGAACCAGGATCTACCAGAACCTGGACCATGAACCAGGATCTACCAGAACCTGGACCATGAACCAGGATCTACCAGAACCTGGACCATGAACCAGGATCTACCAGAACCTGGACCATGAACCAGGATCTACCAGAACCTGGACCATGAACCAGGATCTACCAGAACCTGGACCATGAACCAGGATCTACCAGAACCTGGACCATGAACCAGGATCTACCAGAACCTGGACCATGAACCAGGATCTACCAGAACCTGGACCATGAACCAGATCTACCAGAACCTGGACCATGAACCAGGATCTACCATAACCTGGACCATGAACCAGGATCTACCAGAACCTGGACCATGAACCAGGATCTACCAGAACCTGGACCATGAACCAGGATCTACCAGAACCTGGACCAGAACCTTACCAGAACCTGGACCATGTACCAGAACCTGGACCAGAACCTGGACCAGAACCTGGACCAGAACCTGGACCAGAACCTGGACCATGTACCAGAACCTGGATCATGGATCAAAACCTTACCAGAACCTGGACCATGGACCAGGACCTTACCTGAACCTGAACCATGGACAAGATACCGAAGCACAAACTCAAACGTTTATGATTTGGATGTGGTTCAGGATAGACCGAAACGTCGTAAGTTTAGTAAGTTAGGTTAGTCATTTGTTATTTAAGTCACGATATTGTAAACTTTTTTTTTTCACGCTGAAACATTATCTAACTTCAGACGTTGTGGGTTAGTTGTTAGTGTTGCAGTTACGATGTTCACTTATTATTTGCAAACGATACTAGAGTATGCAGCACCAGTTTGGAACCCATACCTGGTCAAGCATGTCAAGAAATTAGATAGGAGGAAGAAGTGGAGTGATAGTAGTTTTGGAAGCACGCGATAGGGAGATAAGGTGAGTGGGGACATAATAGGGCGAGTGATGGGAGAGGGAGTAGTGGTGGGTGCAGTACACACACACATATATACGCCTCTCCGTGGCACTGTGTGTGCCACTTACAAGACAGCACTTAATTAACTACAGACCTGTGTCGCTGACATGTATAGTATGTACAGTTATTTAGAAGATTATCAGGAGAAGAGTGGTGGAGCACCTAGAAAGGAACGGGCTCATATATGACAACCAGCACGGCTTCAGGGAAGGAAAATCCTGCGTCACAAACCTACAGAAGTTTTACGATAAGGTAACGGAAGACAGGAGAGAGAGGGATGGGTAGACTGCATCTTATTGGACACAAGAAACTGGTTAAGAAGCTAGAGGAGCAGGCAGCATCTGGGAATACCTGACACGAAGGAGTCAGAGTGGGTGCATGTGTCGAGTGGGAGTTTCACAAGGGTCAGTCCTGGGTCCGGTGCTGTTTCTAGTATATGTGAATGATATGACAGAAGGAATAGATTCAGAGGTGTCCCTGTTTGCCGACGATGTGAAGCTAATGAGAAGAATACAAGTGGACGAGGATCAGGTATGCCTGCAAGGAGATCTGAACAGGTTGCAAGCCTGGTCCGACAAATGGCTCTTGGAGTTTAACCCCAGCAAGGGCAAAATCATGAAGTTTGGGAAGTACAAAGAAAACCGCAGACAGTACAGCCTAGGAGGTCAAAGGCTGCAAAACTCACTCAAGAAAAATTATCTTGGGGTGAGCATTATACCGAGCACATCTCCTTGAGGCGCACATCAACCAAATAACTGCTGCAGCATATGGGTGTCTAGCAAACCTAACAGTAGCGTTTCAACATCTAAGTAAGGAGTCATTCAAGACACTACACCGTGTACGTCAGGCCCATATTGGAGTATGCAGCACAAGTATGGAACCCACACCTGGTCAAACACGTCAAGAAATTAGAGAAAGTGCAAAGCTTAGCAACAAGACTAGCCTCGAAGCTAAGGGGTATGCCCTACGAAGAGAGGTTAAGGGAAATCAACCTGACGACGCTGGAGGACAGGAGGGATAGAGGGGACATGAGAACGACATATAAAATACTGAGAGGAACTGACAAGGTGGATAAGGACAAAATGTTTCAGAGATGGGTCATAACAAAGTTGAAAACTCAAATGAGTCACAGGGATGTTAGGAAGTATTTCTTCAGTCATAGAGTTGTCAGGAAGTGAAATAATCTGCAAAGTGATGTAGTGGAGGTAGGATCCCAACATAGCTTTAAGAAGAGGGTCGATAAAGCTCATGGAGAAGGAAGAAAGTGGACCTAGTAGTGACCAGCGAAAAGGCGGGGGCCAGGAGATATGAATCGACCCCTGCAACCACAAATAGGCGAGTACTACTAGGTGACTACGTATACACACACACACACACAAAAAGCCAACCCAGCTTGAGAAACAGAACAAATTAACTCCATTTTCTTTCATGTTTACAAACTTCCAAAATTCCTCCTTCCACCAACATACATCTTTTTTTTCCTTGGTGGGGAAACGTCAATCATTTGTCGCTTTAAGTCAGCAGGCAATTATTTTATGGAAAGTAGACTAGAATTTCCCAAACACATCTGGATAAAAATTTAGAATAAGTTTATTCTGGGACCGGAATGAGCGCAGAACACAGCTGGTATATGACGATTTGTAAAGGGCAGAATGATTTCTTAACCGGTGTAGACTGAAGATGTGATAGATTGGACTGAATGAGGACTTGAAAGTCCAGCCAAACATTCTCTGATCAGTGGCAACTCCTGAGGACCTTCAGCGCCATCTTTTGGCTCATTCAGAAAATAAAATTCTAACTACACTATTATTATCATGGAGGGGGGAGGTGGAAGGTATTCAGGCTCAATTCAGGGAACTGGAGCACAGATCCAATTTCCTAGATCAAGAGCCCCTCACCAGCGACCTCTGACTAGAATAGTCTCACAATTGTACTAAAACTTCGACCTCCATTTATAGTAAATAAATTTTAAATCCATCTACAACTCCACATCTACAGCATTACAGAATTACATTACAACATTACATTACATTATTACATTACAGCATTACAACATTATAGCATAACTGAGAATGTTCTGTCTCTATCCACCACTTTGAGCTACGCTAAAATATTCATAGGGACTAAACCCGTTAGGGTCATGGCCTTGGCCATAGGAGGTAAATAAGGCTTGGTCCGATGGAGAGGGTGGTGCTGGTGTTTTGGTAGTCAGGAAACTGGACACAAGTCTCCTGATACGGGCCATAGTCACTTGATAACCAGAAAACTGGTTAATTATCCACTGGGCTACTCCAAGTGCCTTTGACGCTAAATTAAAAACAGACTCGCATGCAAATCTTCTAAGTGAAAATATTAGTCAATGCTAAACTTAAACAAGGTTCTGAAGTGAAAATATTAGTCAATGCTAAACTTAAACAAGGTTCTGAAGTGAAAATATTAGTCAATGCTAAACTTAAACAAGGTTCTAAGTGAAAATATTAGCCAATGCTAAGCTTAAACAAGGTTCTAAGTGAAAATATTAATCAATGCTAAACTTAAACAAGGTTCTAAGTGAAAATATTAGTCAATGCTAAACTTAAACAAGGTTCTAAGTGAAAATATTAGACAATGCTAAACTTAAACAAGGTTCTGAAGTGAAAATATTAGTCAATGCTAAACTTAAACAAGGTTCTGAAGTGAAAATATTAGTCAATGCTAAACTTAAACAAGGTTCTGAAGTGAAAATATTAGTCAATGCTAAACTTAAACAAGGTTCTAAGTGAAAATATTAGCCAATGCTAAGCTTAAACAAGGTTCTAAGTGAAAATATTAATCAATGCTAAACTTAAACAAGGTTCTAAGTGAAAATATTAGTCAATGCTAAACTTAAACAAGGTTCTAGTGAAAATATTAGACAATGCTAAACTTAAACAAGGTTCTGAAGTGAAAATATTAGTCAATGCTAAACTTAAACAAGGTTCTGAAGTGAAAATATTAGTCAATGCTAAACTTAAACAAGGTTCTGAAGTGAAAATATTAGTCAATGCTAAACTTAAACAAGGTTCTGAAGTGAAAATATTAGCCAATGCTAAACTTAAACAAGGTTCTGAAGTGAAAATGACAAGACAATAAATTTTCAAAAGCTCCTGGAATATATAACTAACATTAGCAAGCTGAACTTAGCGTTGACACGTCTCAGTAACGCCACCCATGGTAAACTGAAGGATTATTATTGGAAAGCGTCAGACGGGTAGAGGTCACAGAGCACATGAGGCAATGGGAGGCAATCAGTTTCAATACATAGGAATTATACTTTATATAACCAACGAATAAATAAATGCTGGTCCGATCACTGTTTTGTGTTAGTAATAAATTTCTATTTCCAACGCTGAAGCGGGTAGTTTTATGTGCAAGTAGTGTGGCTAGTTTACTGTGCGAGTAGTGTGGGTAGTTTACTGTGCGAGTAGTTTACTGTGCGAGTAGTTTACTGTGCGAGTAGTTTACTGTGCGAGTAGTGTGGGTAGTTTACTGTGCGAGTAGTGTGGGTAGTTTACTGTGCGAGTAGTGTGGGTAGTTTACTGTGCGAGTAGTGTGGGTAGTTTACTGTGCAAGTAGTGTGGGTAGTTTACTGTGCGAGTAGTATAGGTAGTTCACTGTGCGAGTAGTTTACTGTGCAAGTAGTGTGGGTAGTTTACTGTGCGAGTAGTGTGGGTAGTTTACTGTGCGAATAGTGTGGGTAGTTTACTGTGCGAGTAGTGTGGGTAGTTTACTGTGCGAGTAGTGTGGGTAGTTTACTGTGCGAGTAGTGTGGGTAGTTTACTGTGCAAATAGTGTGGTAGTTTACTGTGGGTAGTTAGTGTGGGTAGTTTACTGTGCGAGTAGTGTGGGTAGTTTACTGTGCAGTAGTGGGTAGTTTACTGTGCGAGTAGTGTGGGTAGTTTACTGGAGTAGTGTGGTAGTTTACTGTGCAAGAGTGTGGGTAGTTCTGTGGGTAGTTTACTGTGCGAGTAGTGTGGGTAGTTTACTGTGCGAGTAGTGTGGGTAGTTTACTGTGCAAGTAGTGTGGGTAGTTTACTGTGCGAGTAGTGTGGGTAGTTTACTGTGCAAGTAGTGTGGGTAGTTTACTGTGCAGGAGTGTGGGTAGTTTACTGTGCAAGTAGTGTGGGTAGTTTACTGCGCGAGTGTGGGTAGTTTACTGTGCGAGTGTGGGTAGTTTACTGTGCAAGTAGTGTGGGTAGTTTACTGTGCGAGTAGTGTGGGTAGTTTACTGTGTGAGTAGTGTACTATCCTCCTCCAGGACTCAAGTCCGGCTAACTAGATTCCCTGAATTTCTTCATGTTACCTTGTTCACGCTCCAACAGCACGTCAAGACAAAAAAAAACATTAGTCGCCACTCGTTCCTAACACGCTCACGCATGCTTGCTGGAAGTCTAAGCCCCTCGCATGCAAAACCTCCTTTACCCCCTCCCTCCAACAATTCCTAGTACGACCCCTGCCCTACAACTGTGACATTTTCTGTGGCAAAGGTCATAGAGAGCGAAACTTTGTCTCAATTAAATGTCGCATTAGTTGCACATGTGTCCTTTTACTTAGCATTAAAAGATAATTTGAGCCACGTTAACATTAATCAATTCCTAAACACCACAAGTGTTTTCATTTGTCTTTTATTGCTGTCATTTACAAATTTCCAGAGACTTTCAACATTTCTATAGCATTAAAATTATATAATTAATATTCTAAATTCCTTATGCAGATAGTTGCCGGTTGAATTCTCACTGGGTATTATTCCAGCAAGATACAGTACATAAGCAGTCTGTTAATTCTTGGTCTAGAGATGAGAATTATTTCCAACACGGTATTAATTTATGCCACGGTATTACCAGTACAGGATTATATTTCCAAGAATTATAGCTGAAAGTAGCGTGTCGAAAGGAAAATATTTCCACGAGAAATTCTGGAGAATTTCTCCCACTACGAAAAATTCCACCGAACTACAAGAAATTCCACCGAAAGTTTCTCCCACTACAAGAAATTCCACCGAAAGTTTCTCCCACTACAAGAAATTCTGCCGAGAAAGTCTCCAACTACGATAAATTCTACCGAGAATTTCGCCTACCGTGAGAAGTTCTGTCAAGGGTTTCCTTCCAGCACTGGTGAAACCTGATACCTGGTGAACCTCTTCAACCTGGGGACGGCAGAGGTTCCGACCTGGAGTGCCATCCAGGCACTGAGGTTCCGACCTGGAGTGCCCTCCCAGCGCTGAGGTTCCGACCTGGAGTGCCCTCCCAGCGCTGAGGTTCAGACCTGGAGTGCCCTCCCAGCGCTGAGGTTCAGACCTGGAGTGCCCTCCCAGCGCTGAGGTTCAGACCTGGAGTGCCCTCCCAGCTGAGGTTCAGACCTGGAGTGCCCTCCCAGCGCTGAGGTTCAGACCTGGAGTGCCCTCCCAGGCTGAGGTTCAGACCTGGAGTGCCCTCCCAGCGCTGAGGTTCAGACCTGGAGTGCCCTCCCAGCGCTGAGGTTCAGACCTGGAGTGCCCTCCCAGCGCTGAGGTTCAGACCTGGAGTGCCCTCCCAGCGCTGAGGTTCAGACCTGGAGTGCCCTCCCAGCGCTGAGGTTCAGACCTGGAGTGCCCTCCCAGCGCTGAGGTTCAGACCTGGTGCCTCGTGAGTTCAGACCTGGTCCTCCCCGCGCTGAGGTTCAGACCTGGAGTGCCCTCCAGGCGCTGAGGTTCAGACCTGGAGTGCCCTCCAGGCGCTGAGGTTCAGACCTGGAGTGCCCTCCAGGCGCTGAGGTTCAGACCTGGAGTGCCCTCCAGGCGCTGAGGTTCAGACCTGGAGTGCCCTCAGCGCAGGTTCAGACTGGTGCCTCAGCGCTGGTTCAGACCTGGAGTGCCCTCCAGGCGCTGAGGTTACTGGTGCCCTCCAGCGCTGAGTTCAGACCTGGAGTGCCCTCCAGGCGCTGAGGTTCAGACCTGGAGTGCCCTCCAGGCGCTGAGGTTCAGACCTGGAGTGCCCTCCAGGCGCTGAGGTTCAGACCTGGAGTGCCCTCCAGGCGCTGAGGTTCAGACCTGGAGTGCCCTCCAGGCGCTGAGGTTCAACCTAGACGTACGCCCCCCGGCGCTGAGGATTCAGACCTGAGTGCACATCTTTCCTGGCGTGCCACTAGCCTTTCCTGGCGTGCTGCAACCTGGATCGCCCTCCACGCTAGATTCACCTGGGTGACCCTGGCGTAGGCAGACCTGAGTTCCTGGGTCACACTGAGCATTTCCTGGCGTAGCCACTAGCCATCTTTCTGGCGTAGTCATAGATTTTATGCTTTAAAATAGCCATATTTCGCCGTCTACCATGCCTGGCGTAGACACTTAGCATTCGCGAGAGCCTAATGATAGAGCATTTTCCTGGCGTAGCCCACTAGCCATTTTCCTGGCGTAGCCCACTAGCCATTTTCCTGGCGTAGCCCACTAGCCATTTTCCTGGCGTAGCACACTAGCCATTTTCCTGGCGTAGCACACTAGCCATTTTCCTGGCGTAGCACACTAGCCATTTTCCTGGCGTAGCTACACTAGCCATTTTCCTGGCGTAGCACACTAGCCATTTTCCTGGCGTAGCACACTAGCCATTTTCCTGGCGTAGCACACTAGCCATTTTCCTGGCGTAGCACACTAGCCATTTTCCTGGCGTAGCACACTAGCCATTTTCCTGGCGTAGCACACTAGCCATTTTCTTTTAGCTCTAAAGTTGTGGATGACTGGAACAAACTCCCACGTAACGCCATTGAAGCTAAAACGTTGTGTAATTTCTAAAAACAGTTTAGACAAATCCATGAGTGGATGTGGGCGGGTGTGATTTGGACTTGCCTAGCATGGGCCAGTAGGCCTGCTGCAGTGCTACGCTCAGAGGTTTTCAACAGCTCCTTTCATATGGAGGTGTAAATTATAACGAACAGAAAGCATTCGAAAGCCCAAAACTGACAAAGTTCGAAAATAAAAATTAAAAACATAGCTCTCATACATATTATTATAGCTCTTTGAGAAAAAATTTGTTGAGTTATACTCGCCTGAGAGGAAAACGAATGTCAACACAGATAGATGGTCTAACTGCAGCAACACAGTCCAACTGCAGCAACACAGTCTAACTGCAGCAACACAGTCTAACTGCAGCAACACAGTCTAACTGCAGCTCATCCATTTCCGTAATAACCCACACACGCGATTTCAATTTGCAGCTATTACAAGCTATGTGCAAACTCTTTTATTAGTTGGAGTCAATAAAATTGTAAATAGTTGATTATGAAATCAGCCTGCCGCTAGCAAATGTTGAAGCATAGTCCCCTTGACCCACGACGTGTCTAATTCACTATCACCCAAGGGAAGAGACTCATAAAGATATTTAACTAACCATGTACATAAAACATTAGCATGCAAACAGCCACAAAACACACACACACACAGGTGGGGTGGGTGGGGGCAAGCATTGGGGAACCAGTACCTGAAGCTCAAAAACTAACATTAACATTACAGATTAAACTCCCAAACATAACTCCGTCTAGAAGCTTAGACAAAGATCCTTCCGTTTCGGTCCTGAGACCTTGAACCCTTCTAACACACAGAGGTGTTGTTTAATGTTCGCCAGTACACGGGTCTTAATTATAAGATGACCCGTCAGTGATATGTAAGCTGCAGGCAGGGTTGTAGCAGGGGTCCGTGGTCGCAGCTACAGGCTGGGTTGTAGCAGGGGTCCGTGGTCGCAGCTACAGGCTGGGTTGTAGCAGGGGTCCGTGGTCGCAGCTACAGGCTGGGTTGTAGCAGGGGTCCGTGGTCGCAGCTACAGGCTGGGTTGTAGCAGGGGTCCGTGGTCGCAGCTACAGGCTGGGTTGTAGCAGGGGTCCGTGGTCGCAGCTACAGGCTGGGTTGTAGCAGGGGTCCGTGGTCGCAGCTACAGGCTGGGTTGTAGCAGGGGTCCGTGGTCGCAGCTACAGGCTGGGTTGTAGCAGGGGTCCGTGGTCGCAGCTACAGGCTGGGTTGTAGCAGGGGTCCGTGGTCGCAGCTGCAGGCTGGGTTGTAGCAGGGGTCCGTGGTCGCAGCTGCAGGCTGGGTTGTAGCAGGGGTCCGTGGTCGCAGCTGCAGGCTGGGTTGTAGCAGGGGTCCGTGGTCGCAGCTGCAGGCTGGGTTGTAGCAGGGTCCGTGGTCGCAGCTGCAGGCTGGGTTGTAGCAGGGATCCGTGGTCGCAGCTGCAGGCTGGGTTGTAGCAGGGGTCCGTGGTCGCAGCTGCAGGCTGGGTTGTAGCAGGGGTCCGTGGCCGCAGCTGCAGGTTGGGTTGTAGCAGGGGTCCGTGGTCGAAGCTACAGGCAGGGTTGTAGCAGGGGTCCGTGGTCGAAGCTGCAGGCTGGGTTGTAGCAGGAGTCCGTGGTCGCAGCTGCAGGCTGGGTTGTAGCAGGGGTCCGTGGTCGCAGCTACAGCCAGGGTTGTAGCAGGGGTCCGTGGTCGCAACTGCAGGCTGGGTTGTAGCAGGGGTCCGTGGTCGCAACTGCAGGCTGGGTTGTAGCAGGGGTCCGTGGTCGCAACTGCAGGCTGGGTTGTAGCAGGGGTCCGTGGTCGCAACTGCAGGCTGGGTTGTAGCAGGGGTCCGTGGTCGAAGCTGCACTGACGTGCTCACTTCATCTCAAATTGTCTTCTTCCTACAGAGTGCATCTCTCTGGACTCTGGAGGTCGTGGTAGGAGTGGGTCACGCAGTCGCCTTGAGGATTCATGTCAAGTGGTGTACCGCTTACAGCCCTATGGTGGGGGCAGCCCTGTGACAAGGGAGCCATTCCTGTACGACTCAGGAGATTCTCTGGAGGTATGTTCTGTAATACACACAGATTAAAAAGACAGTATATATAGGCAGAGAGTGAGGTGTGCCACATGGTCACCTGACGAGTGCCATATTGGGTTGAGGACGGGTAGACAATGGGATCACGGGACTCATCTGTTGTTAGGTGGTACTTTGCCTGGTCCCAGGATGCGACCCACACCAGTCGACTAACACCCAGGTACCCATTTTAAACTGATGGGTGTCTTATGGAAACACGTCCCTAATGTTTTCCAGACGTACCGGAGGAAATTCGAACCCCGGACCTCAGTGTGTGAGCTGAGTGCGCTAGCGATCGAGCTACGGGACACCTGCAATGTTTATGTTATGCAATACTGACAGTAAGATACGAGTGCAACACCCTCAGCTCACACACTGAGGGTCCGAGATCGATCCCAGGCACGGGTGAAACGTTGGGTATGCTTCCTTACACCTGCTGCCAATGTCCACCTAGCAGTAAGTAGGCACCTGGGTATTAGTTAACTGGTATGGGTCGCATCCCCCCGGGATGCGACGGATTGATAAAGCTCCTGGAGAGCGAAACGTTGTCACAATAAAATGTCACATTAGTTGCATTTGTGTCCTTTTACCCAACAAAATTAACTTAGGTTGCCAGAAATGCCCTGCGTTACCAGGGACGCTCTATATAGTATACTAATAATGTCAACCAGGTCTATATTTGCAGAATGCATTTTGAAGAAATAAAAATTATTGAAAAGAATAACAAGGCACAACAACGTGACTGGAACAATACACACACAACCCGCCTATTGGAGAATGGAACTTAGGACGACGTTTCGGTCCGAATTAAACCTAAACTAGTTAATGTGAAAGTTAATGGTCCAAGTCGGACCGAAACGTAGTCACAAGTTTCATTCTCCTATAGGCGGGTTATTTGTGCATAATTAAGAAAATAAACAAGTGTGATGACCTTGGCTTCATAGTGGGTTGCTAACTCTCAGTGTTAATAATCCGACCAGTATCGTCTTGATCCTAGAGTGTATACGAGCTTTTGTTGTGCACATAATAGGAAGCGAAAAGGACTGCAATAACAGACGTGCATGCTCTGGCAGCGGTGTATCGAGATAGTTACATGGGTTTGCCCGAGCCGAAGTCCTGCCCCAAAGAAGTCCAGATTAGAACTGCAACTCTGTCCGTCTGAGGCCACTGAGTACATACCCTCTACTAACCGTCAAACTGGATGGAACACTAATGTAATAAATTTTACATTACATACGACAGTATTAATATAATAAAAACTAAGCGCTAAATCCACAAGGATCATGCAGGGCTGTAGGGGTGAGGTGTGCTAAAGGTTTAATAAGCTTGATCTGGGATTGACTAGCGAGGGTGGAGAGGATAACGGAGGTAGAGTTTGTAAGGGCGACAAGGAGTGCTAAAGACGATAGTATTAATAGTACGAGTAATATATTAACAGTGTTGATAGTTGCCAGTTTCAATTGGCCCTAGTTTGTCCCAGCTTCCCTATGGCCACCTGTACTGTTATTAAAGTTAAGAAATGTAACTGCCCACTGCCTATACAATTAGAATTTCTAGGTTGGGCAATCGTACGCGCAGATAAAATTAAAATTAGTACCAATATGGCTACTAAAAACTACAAAAACATAATAGTGCTGTTTAAAACCATTACTAACAGAACCATTACTAATAGAACTACTGAAAGCGCTTAACGCGGAAGAACTGGGAGAGATTCGAGCCTACGTCTGCTAATCACGGCCCAGTCTGATCAGTCTGTTGGTGATCGGACTATGACGTGGATCTGCCTTCCTGTGCTGGGATCTGAAAATGGAGGTCTGTGTAGGTCCCTCTCTAATAGGCGTTCTTTGTCACTCTCTCGCACTTGCTCCTCGCCTTAAAATCCCAATTCTAGCTGGTAATTGAACGTCAACACTCAGCCAAGGGAGAATACCTGAGCTAGTTTGATGGTTCATTGTGTGTGCACTCGCTTAGTGTGTGTGTGTATGTTGTGCGTGTGTGTATGTTGTGCGTATGTTGTGCGTGTATGTTGTGCGTGCGTGTATGTTGTGCGTGCGTGTATGTTGTGCGTGCGTGTATGTTGTGCGTGTATGTTGTGCGTGCGTGTATGTTGTGCGTGCGTGTATGTTGTGCGTGCGTGTATGTTGTGCGTGCGTGTATGTTGTGCGTGCGTGTATGTTGTGCGTGCGTGTATGTTGTGCGTGCGTGTATGTTGTGCGTGTGTGTATGTTGTGCGTGTGTGTATGTTGTGCGTGTGTGTATGTTGTGCGTGTGTGTATGTTGTGCGTGTGTGTATGTTGTGCGTGTGTGTATGTTGTGCGTGTGTGTGTATGTTGTGCGTATGTTGTGCGTGTATGTTGTGCGTGTGTGTATGTTGTGCGTGTGTGTATGATGTGCGTGTGTGTATGCTGTGCGTGTGTGTATGCTGTGCGTGTGTATGTTGTGTATGTGTGTGTGTGTACTCACCTATTTGTGATTGCAGGGGTCGAGTCATAGCTCCTGGCCCCGCCTCTTCACTGATTGCTACTAGGTCCTCTCTCTCCCTGCTCCATGAGCTTTATCAAACCTCGTCTTAAAACTATGTATGGTTCCTGCCTCCACTACGTCACTTTCTAGGCTATTCCACTTCCTTACAACTCTATGACTGAAGAAATACTTCCTAGCATCTCTTTGACTCATAGGAGTCTTCAACTTCCAATTGTGACCCCTTGTTTCTGTGTCCCCTCTTTGGAACATCTTGTCTCTGTCCACCTTATCTATTCCTCGCAGTATTTTATATGTCGTTATCATGTCTCCCCTAACCCTCCTGTCCTCTAGTGTCGCCGATTTCCCTTAACCTTTCTTCGTAGGACAATCCCCTTAGCTCTGGGACTAGTCTTGTTGCAAACCTTTGCACTTTCTCTAATTTCTTGACGTGCTTGACCAGGTGTGGGTTCCAAACTGGTGCTGCATACTCCAGTATGGGCCTGACGTATATGGTGCACAGAGTCTTGAATGATTCCTTAGTGAGTGTGTGTGTGTGTGTGTTTCCTTTCATATTTGTTGGTGCAGCGTTTGAACCTAAGGTTTTTACCCAGCTCCTCAAAGTGGCCCCTACTAGGTAACACACCTGGCTTCGTGAGTTCTCTTGTGCTTATTTTTAAAGCACTGTATGGATCCTGCCTCTACCACTTCACTTTCCAGGTGGTTCTATTTCCTAACCACTCTGAGGCTGAAGAAATATTTGACTTTTCTTTTTTCCTTCCAGCTGTGCCCTAGTGTGCCTCTTTTCTGCCTCTGCACCAACCTGTCCTTTTCCACCCAACCAGTTCCTCTCAGTATTTTGTGCGTTATGCTTCTCCTTGTTCTTCTGTCATCGAATATCAAGTGTGGATTTTTTAGTCGCTATTCATAGCGACTATAAAAGCCCCACTTGCGAACTTCTGCAGTTTTTTCCAGTTTCTTGAGGTGTTTTATCAGGTGTGGGTTGCACACTGGTGCTCCGTACCCCAAGATGAGTCTGGCATAAGTCGTATATGACGCATATGACGCAAGACGCGCGTTTGGTGCAGAGGTAATTAGGTTGACTTGCGTCTCAGGCGATACAACTGGGTCTATCCTCACTCTGAGATCCTCTTTTTTTTTCTGTCATGTCGTTCATATACACCAGAAATAATACAGGTCCCAGTACCGATCCTTGTACAACCCTACCTCTCATACTTGCTCATTTTGATACCTCTTGCCAGATAATTAGGTATTCCCTCATCAGTTGAAGTATCTTCACTGTTAATTCTGCCTGCTCCTCTGGCTTTGTCCGGTTCCTTGCACGATACTGTCAAAACCTTTCTTACAGTCCAAGAATACGAAGCTCAATCAGATCTGTTTGTCTGCCTCTGTTTCTATGTCTGTCTCGCATTACTTCTCTTATCTCATGATAGATCTCAAGATTTGAGAGAGGATTTACTAGCTTTAAAACCGTCTTGGTGGTTGCTTTACGAATCTTTTCAGGCGTTACACTACTTCTTCTCCACAACCTCATATTTCATGCCCTGTCAATGACACTGGCTTGTAGTTTAAACTAGGGATGTATCGGATGTGAAAATTTAGATATCCGCGGATGCGGATGTATATACGGATGTCTTACTTATTTTGCGGATGCGGATGTAAGAAATTGTGCGGATGCTCCGGGGATTTCGGATGCGGATATCTGTTTACAGTAAAATGTGGATGCGGATTTTCTGCGGATGCGGATATCCGATACATCACTAGTAAACAAACCCGTTCGATCCCTTTCTCAAATATTAGGACTACGTCTATTGTCTTGCTTCTGGCCGTTGCCCTGTACCCACTGACTTGAGGTGGTGTCTCGTACAGTGCTCCTGCTCTCTCTTTTGCAACCCACGGAGATATATTATTTACTCCTATTGCCTTCGAGGTATCTAACTTGCTCAGGCGCCTCTTCACTGTTTCTTCTGTTGTGTGTACTTTGATGAAGACTTAGACACATGTGCAACATCTAAGTATCTTTAATTTGTAGACGTTTCGCCATCCAGTGGTTTTATCAATACACGGACAATGTGAAGACTGTCTAGTACTTGTTGATGTACTTGTACGTTACGGTTTCAGCAGAGAATGTCTTAAAACTTCTGATCAACTCCTCACAGATTTCCTAGTTATGTCTTAATAAACCACGGAACGAGTAGAGTTTGAACCATGGCGAGTGAGTGGTAAAACTCCAGGCCAGTGTGTAAGCCACTGAGCCAGCTGGTTACAATAAGATTCATCCAACTAGATATATTTATACACCACTTGTTCTCGCTAGGCTGGAATACTGCTGTACACTAACAGCTCCATTCAAGGCAGGTGAAATCGCAGATCTAGAGAATGTACAGAGAACCTTTACTGCACACACCAGATATATCAAACACCTTAACTACTGGGAACGCTTGGAAGCCCTTGACTTGTACTCACTGGAGCGCAGGCGAGAGAGATACATCATAATCTACACCTGAAAAATCCTAGAGGGACTGGTCCCTAATCTACACACAGAAATCACTCCCTACGAAAGCAAAAGACTTGGCAGGCGATGCAACATACATCCAATGAAGAGTAGGGGCGCCATTAGTACAGTAAGAGAAAACACCAAAAGTGTCCGGGGCCCAAGACTGTTCAACAGCCTCCCACCTGCCATAAGGGGAATTACTAATAGACCCCTGGTTGTCTTCAAGAGGGAGCTGGACAGATACCTAAAGTCACTGCCGGATCAGCCGTGCTGTGGTTCGTACGTTGGACTGCGTGCGACCAGTAGTAACAGCCTAGTTGATCAAGCCCTGATCCACCGGGAGGCCTGGTCGGGGGCCTGGCCCCAGGGGCGTTGATCCCCCGGGAGGCTAGCTCGAGCCATCACTGTGACCACCCGTTCCATGTTATTACGATTTCGCGAGTCATGGTGGTTGTCTTGTGAACACTCCACTTCCATCCTTGTTCCCTGTTCCTTCAGTGTTCTCTTCCTTCTGATGTGACTGAACATTTGTTCAGATTTGGCTTTCGATGCTCGCTTCTCTAGTGTTCAGTTGCTGCTGACTAGCTCGTGCTACTAGGTAAGATGCCGTGCTAGTCCCTTGGGTGGGAGAATTGGACATGCCTCGCATGGGCCAGTAGGCCTGCTGCAGTGCTCCTTCTTTCTTATGTTATCACCCCTCTGGCCAAGAGCAGTAACCTACGTGCTTTCAAACTTCTAATTTATCAAGCTTTGAACATTGCAAGCACAATGCATCTGGCTCACACGTTTAATTAAGATTTGGCAGACAAAGACGTGGGGGAAAATATTCTTTTGTGATCTGGATATAGACTTTACATCTTGGAAGGCTTAGGAAGGTGTGTGTGTGTGTGTGTGTGTGTGTGTGAGTGTGAGTGTGTGTGTGTGTGTGTGTGTGGTGTGTGGTGTGTGTGTGTGTGTGTGTGTGTGTGTGTGTGTGGTGTGTGTGGTGTGTGTGGTGTGTGTGTGTGTGTGTGTGTGTGTGTGTGTGTGTGTGTGTGTGTGTGTGTGTGTGTGTGTGTGTGTGTGTGTGTGTGGTGTGTGTGTGTGTGGTGTGTGTGTGTGTGGTGTGTGTGTGTGTGTGTGTGTGTGTGTGTGTGTGTGGTGTGTGTGTGTGTGGTGTGTGTGTGTGTGTGTGTGTGTGTGTGTGTGTGGTGTGTGTGTGTGTGGGTGTGTGTGTGTGTGTGTGTGTGTGTGTGTGGTGTGTGTGTGTGGTGTGTGTGTGTGGTGTGTGTGTGTGGTGTGTGTGTGTGAGTGTGTGTGTGTGTGGTGTGTGTGTGTGTGTGTGTGTGAGTGTGTGTGTGTGTGGTGTGTGTGGTGTGTGTGTGTGTGTGAGTGTGTGTGTGTGTGTGTGGTGTGTGTGTGTGTGTGTGTGTGTGTGTGTGTGTGTGTGTGTGGTGTGTGGTGTGTGTGTGTGTGGTGTGTGTGTGTGTGTGTGTGTGTGTGTGTGTGTGTGTGAGTGTGTGTGTGTGCGTGTGGGTGTGTGTGTGTGTGGTGTGGTGTGTGTGTGTGTGTGTGTGTGTGTGTGTGTGTGTGTGTGTGTGTGTGTGTGTGTGTGTGTGTGTGTGTGTGTGTGTGTGTGTGTGTGTGTGTGTGGGGTGTGTGGTGTGTGTGTTTTGTGTGTGTGTGAGTTGTGTGTGTGTGTGTGTGTGTGTGTGTGGTGTG
>WNWK01011288.1:0-25000 GCA_009830355.1 Cherax destructor
TCTCTGTCTGTCTGTCTGTCTCTCTCTCTCTCTCTCTCTCTCTCTCCACACAACAACACAACCACACACACACACACACACACACACACACACACACACACACACACACACACACACACACACACACAAACAGTAGAATGGGTCCAAGAATAAACAAATTAGGCATCACAATTTTATTCATAGAGACGAAAATAAAAAAATAAGGTTCAATTGTAGATGTCTTTCATCTCAGAGTTCCTCTAATGCTGCCTCGGATGTTCCTTGGACAGTAGCGCAGCTGCTGCCTCGGACGTTCCTTGGACAGTAGCGTAGCTGCTGCCTCGGATGTTCCTTGGACAGTAGCGTAGCTGCTGCCTCGGACGTTCCTTGGACAGTAGCGCAGCTGCTGCCTCGGACGTTCCTTGGACAGTAGCGCAGCTGCTGCCTCGGACGTTCCTTGGACAGTAGCGCAGCTGCTGCCTCGGACGTTCCTTGGACAGTAGCGCAGCTGCTGCCTCGGACGTTCCTTGGACAGTAGCGCAGCTGCTGCCTCGGACGTTCCTTGGACAGTAGCGCAGCTGCTGCCTCGGACGTTCCTTGGACAGTAGCGCAGCTGCTGCCTCGGAGTTCCTTGGACAGTAGCGCAGCTGCTGCCTCGGACGTTCCTTGGGCAGTAGCGCAGCTGCTGCCTCGGACGTTCCTTGACAGTAGCGCAGCTGCTGCCTCGACGTTCCTTGGACAGTAGCGCAGCTGCTGCCTCGAGTTCCTTGACAGTAGCGAGCTGCTGCCTCGGACGTTCCTTGACAGTAGCGCAGCTGCTGCCTCGGACGTTCCTTGGACAGTAGCGCAGCTGCTGCCTCGGACGTTCCTTGGACAGTAGCGCAGCTGCTGCCTCGGACGTTCCTTGGACAGTAGCGCACAGCTGCTGCCTCGGACGTTCCTTGGACAGTAGCGCAGCTGCTGCCTCGGACGTTCCTTGGACAGTAGCGCAGCTGCTGCCTCGGACGTTCCTTGGACAGTAGCGCAGCTGCTGCCTCGGACGTTCCTTGGACAGTAGCGCAGCTGTCCTCGGACGTTCCTTGGACAGTAGCGCAGCTGCTGCCTCGGACGTTCCTTGGACAGTAGCGCAGCTGCTGCCTCGGACGTTCCTTGGGCAGTAGCGCACTGCTGCCTCGGACGTTCCTTGGACAGTAGCGCAGCTGCTGCCTCGGACGTTCCTTGGACAGTAGCGCAGCTGCTGCCTCGACGTTCCTTGGACAGTAGCGAGCTGCTGCTCGGACGTTCCTTGGACAGTAGCGTAGCTGCTGCCTCGGACGTTCCTTGACAGTAGCGCAGCTGCTGCCTCGGACGTTCCTTGACAGTAGCGTGCTGCTGCCTCGACGTTCCTTGACAGTAGCGCAGCTGCTGCCTCGGACGTTCCTTGGACAGTAGCGCAACTGCTGCCTCGACGTTCCTTGACAGTAGCGCAGCTGCTGCCTCGACGTTCCTTGACAGTGCAGCTGCTGCCTGACGTTCCTGCATGCACTGCTCTCGACGTTCCTTGACAGTAGCGCAGCTGCTGCCTCGGACGTTCCTTGGGCAGTAGCCAGCTGCTGCCTCGGACGTTCCTGACAGTAGCGCAGCTGCTGCCTCGACGTTCCTTGGACAGTAGCGCAGCTGCTGCCTCGGACGTTCCTTGGACAGTAGCGCAGCTGCTGCCTCGGACGTTCCTTGGACAGTGCAGTTGCCTCACGTTCTGAGAGCGCAGCTGCTGCCTCGGACGTTCCTTGACAGTAGCGCAGCTGCTGCCTCGGACGTTCCTTGGACAGTAGCGCAGCTGCTGCCTCGGACGTTCCTTGGACAGTAGCGCAGCTGCTGCCTCGGACGTTCCTTGACAGTAGCGCAGCTGCTGCCTCGACGTTCCTTGACAGTAGCGCAGCTGCTGCCTCGGACGTTCCTTGGACAGTAGCGCAGCTGCTGCCTCGGACGTTCCTGGACAGTAGCGCAGCTGCTGCCTCGGACGTTCCTTGGACAGTAGCGCAGCTGCTGCCTCGGACGTTCCTTGGACAGTAGCGCAGCTGCTGCCTCGGACGTTCCTTGGACGTAGCGCAGCTGCTGCCTCGACGTTCCTTGACAGTAGCGCAGCTGCTGCCTCGGACGTTCCTTGGACAGTAGCGAGCTGCTGCCTCGGACGTTCCTTGGACAGTAGCGCAGTGCTGCCTGCCTCGACGCTCTGTCACGTACGCAGTTGCCTGCTGTCTCGGACGTTCCTTGGACAGTAGCGCAGCTGCTGCCTCGGACGTTCCTTGGACAGTAGCGCAGCTGCTGTCTCGGACGTTCCTGGACAGTAGCGCAGCTGCTGCCTCGGACGTTCCTTGGACAGTAGCGCAGCTGCTGCCTCGGACGTTCCTTGGACAGTAGCGTAGCTGCTGCCTCGGACGTTCCTTGGACAGTAGCGCAGCTGCTGCCTCGGACGTTCCTTGGACAATAGCACAGCTGCTGTCTCGACGTCCTTGACAGTAGTGCAACTGCTGCTCGGACGTTCCTTGGACAGTAGCGCAGCTGCTGCCTCGGACGTTCCTTGGACAGGGCGCTGCGTCTCGACGTTCCCTTGACGTAGCGCACTGCTGCTCGGACGTTCCTTGGGCAGTAGCGCAGCTGCTGCCTCGGGCGTTCCTTGACAGTAGCGCAGCTGCTGCCTCGGACGTTCCTTGGGCAGTAGCGCAGCTGCTGCCTCGGACGTTCCTTGGACAGTAGCGCAGCTGCTGCTCGACGTTCTTGGACAGTAGTGCACTGCTGCTCGGACGTTCCTTGACATGCGCAGCTGCTGCCTCGGACGTTCCTTGACAGTAGCGCAGCTGCTGCCTCGGACGTTCCTTGGACAGTAGCGCAGCTGCTGCCTCGGACGTTCCTTGGACAGTAGCGCAGCTGCTGCCTCGGACGTTCCTTGGACAGTAGCGCAGCTGCTGCCTCGGACGTTCCTTGGACAGTAGCGCAGCTGCTGCCTCGGACGTTCCTTGGACAATAGCACAGCTGCTGTCTCGGACGTTCCTTGGACAGTAGTGCAACTGCTGTCTCGGACGTTCCTTGGACAGTAGCGCAGCTGCTGTCTCGGACGTTCCTTGGACAGTAGCGCAGCTGCTGTCTCGGACGTTCCTTGGACAGTAGCGCACTGCTGCTCGGACGTTCCTTGGACAGTAGCGCAGTCTGCTGCTCTCGGACGTTCCTTGGACAGTAGCGCACTGCTGTCTCGGACGTTCCTTGGACAGTAGCGCACTGCTGCCTCGGACGTTCCTGGACAGTAGCGAGCTGCTGCCTCGGACAGTTCCTTGACGTAGGCAGCTCTGTCTCGACTCCTGGTTATTGCTCTCTCTCTCTCTCTCTTCTCTTCTCTCTCTCTCTCTCTCTCTCTCTCTCTCTCTCTCTCTCTCTCTCTCTCTCTCTCTCTCTCTCTCTCTCTCTCTCTCTCGCGCACACTAAGTCTGTCTGTCTATCAAGTTCTGTCTTACTCGCTAGGCTTGTGTTCCATCTTTCTGTTCACTCTCTAGTTAGGCCTATGTTCTCTCATTTTGTTCTCTTTCTTGCTCGGTCTGTGTCCTCTCTTTTTGTTCTCTCTCTGGTTCGGCCTGTGTTTCCTCTTTCTGTTCTCTCTGGTTCGGCCTGTGTTTCCTCTTTCTGTTCTCTCTGGTTCGGCTTGTATTTCCTCTTTCTGTTCTCTCTGGTTCGACCTGTGTTCCCTCTTTCTGTTCTCTCTGGTTCGGCCTGTGTTTCCTCTTTCTGTTCTCTCTGGTTCGGCTTGTGTTTCCTTTTTCTGTTCTCTCTGGTTCGACCTGTGTTTCCTCTTTCTGTTCTCTCTGGTTCGGCCTGTGTTTCCTCTTTCTGTTCTCTCTGGTTCGACCTGTGTTTCCTCTTTCTGTTCTCTCTGGTTCGGCCTGTGTTTCCTCTTTCTGTTCTCTCTGGTTCGGCCTGTGTTTCCTCTTTCTGTTCTCTCTGGTTCGACCTGTGTTTCCTCTTTCTGTTCTCTCTGGTTCGGCCTGTGTTTCCTCTTTCTGTTCTCTCTGGTTCGGCCTGTATTTCCTCTTTCTGTTCTCTCTGGTTCGACCTGTGTTTCCTCTTTCTGTTCTCTCTGGTTCGGCTTGTGTTTCCTTTTTCTGTTCTCTCTGGTTCGACCTGTGTTTCCTCTTTCTGTTCTCTCTGGTTCGGCCTGTGTTTCCTCTTTCTGTTCTCTCTGGTTCGACCTGTGTTTCCTCTTTCTGTTCTCTCTGGTTCGGCCTGTGTTTCCTCTTTCTGTTCTCTCTGGTTCGGCCTGTGTTTCCTCTTTCTGTTCTCTCTGGTTCGGCCTGTGTTTCCTCTTTCTGTTCTCTCTGGTTCGGCCTGTGTTTCCTCTTTCTGTTCTCTCTGGTTCGACCTGTGTTTCCTCTTTCTGTTCTCTCTGGTTCGGCCTGTGTTTCCTCTTTCTGTTTTCTCTACTTCGGCTTGTGGCGCCGAGCACCAGCTCCAGCCATCACCATAACATAGACTTCGCAGAAAACATTCGCTGCTACGTGAATATTGACGTTTCCCTGCATTTCCCACATCATTATTAACACTACCTCCGCCAGACCAACCGTATCACTACAAAAAAAATATTGCTAGAAAAGCAGAAGATTCTAATATTTATTTCTTCACAGATCTTCACCGCCATGTAAATTATGGACTGATTTGGGTCTTGCCTTACTGACTTGCTTGAAGCTTTTGCTCAGCTTTTATCTGTGAATATTTTTTGGCAATAAAGACCGTTACATGTATTATACATAAGGACTTGGAGGAGAGCAAACTGGCGTAGCTGTACAGCCATAGACACACTTGTACTTACACAAACATACCCGTTCATTCACAAACATGAGTACATCCACAAACACACCTGTAAATCCATAGATACACCTGTACATCCACAAATAAACTAGTACGTCCACAGGTACACCTGTACATCCATTAACACACCTATAGAGCCACAGATATAGCTGAGCATCCCCAGACAACAGCTTGCTCATGCAGCCACCACTCAAACTCCGCCTCTCTCCCCTCTCTCAAAAATATGCTAATTCAACAATGGCACTAAACCATGGCAATAAATGTTTATGGAAGGGGAGCCTTGCCATGGATGGGGCAGTTGGCCTTCCACACATGTCTTATGAGAGGCCTCAGACCCTCCCTCCCTTTAGTGTTATAATTTTACTTTTATAGTTGTATATATGATTATATATAGCGATTTTGGCTTAAATAGCAACGCCCTTCTTGCCGAATAAGGTAAGTGAAAAATTGTGTATGCAATAATTTCGCAGAAATCATTCTGAACCTAACGAAAAAAATATTTCATTGTGTTTGTTTATTATTAAATTATTTTAAACTTATCTAAAATATATTTAGTTGGATTAGTCTAAATTAAATTGCGCTTCTTATAATAAGGTTAGGTAAGTTTTCTAAGGTTCTTTTGGTAAAAAAATTATTAATTTTTAAATTAACATAAATAAAAAAAATATCTTTAAACGTAAATGAGTTCTTGCTAATTGACCAATTTTACCTATTCGGCACGACACACACACACACACACACACACACACACACACACACACACACACACACATTATATATATATATATATATATATATATATATATATATATATATATATATATATATATATATATATACGTGCGAATGAGAGAGTGGGTGAGATGTTATCAACAAATTTTGTTGAAAATAAATAAAAGTTTTGGAGTGAGATTAAAAAGTTGAGAAAACCTAGGGAAAGAATGGATTTGGTCAGATAAAAATAGGAGAGGAGAGTTATTAAATGAAGAGTTAGAGGTATCGGGAAGATGGAGGGAATATTTTGAGGAATTGTTAAATGTTGATGAAGACAGGGAAGCTGTAGTTTCGTGTATAGGGCAAGGAGGAATAACATCTTGTAGGAGTGAGGAAGAACCAGTTGTGAGTGTGGGAGAAGTTCGCGAGGCAGTGAGTAGAATGAAAGAGGGTAAAGCAGCTGGGATTGATGGGATAAAGATAGAAATATTAAAGGCAGGTGGGGATATAGTTTTAGAGTGGTTAGTGTTTTTATTTAATAAATGTATGGAAAAGGTTAAGGTACCTAGGGATTGGCAGAGAGCATGCATAATTCCTTTGTATAAAAGCAAAGGGGACAAAAGAGAGTGTAAAAATTATAGGGGAATAAGTCTGTTGAGTATACCTGGTAAAGTGTATAGTATAGTTATTATTGAAAGAATTAGGAGTAAGACGGATAGCGGATGAACAAGGAGGCTTTAGGAAGAGTAGGGGATGTGTAGACCAAGTGTTTGCAGTGAAACATATAGGTGAACAATATTTAGATAAGGGTAAAGAGGTGTTTGTGGCATTTATGGATTTGGAAAAGGCATATGATAGGGTGGATAGAGGGGCAATGTGGCAGATGTTGCAAATGTATGGAATAGGAGGTAGGTTATTGAAAGCGGTGAAAAGTTTTTACGAGGATACTGTAGGCGAAAGGGAGATTATTTCCCAGTAAAAGTAGGCCTTTAGACAGGGATGTGTGATGTCACCGTGGTTGTTTAATATATTTATAGATGGAGTTGTAAGAAAAGAGAATGCTCGGGTGTTGGCAAGAGGTGTGGGGTTAAAAGATAAAGAATCTAACACAAAGTGGGAGTTGTCACAGTTGCTCTTTGCTGATGACACTGTGCTTTTGGGAGATTCTGAAGAGAAGTTGCAGAGGTTGGTGGATGAGTTTGGTAGGGTATGTAAAAGAAGGAAATTAAAAGTGAATATAGGAAAGAGTAAGGTGATGAGGATAACAAAAAAAATAGATAATGAAAGATTGGATATCAGATTGGAGGGAGAGAGTATGGAGGAGGTGAATGTGTTCAGATATTTGGGAGTGGATGTGTCAGCAGATGGGTATATGAAGGATGAGGTGAATCATAGAATTAACGAGGGGAAAAGGTGAGTGGTGCACTGAGGAGCTTGTGGAGACAGAGAACTTTATCCATGAAAGCAAAGAGGGGAATGTATGAGAGTATAGTTATACCAACTCTCTTGTATGGGTGTGAGACATGGGTTGTGAATGTTGCAACAAGGAGAAGGCTGGAGGCAGTGGAGATGTCGTGTCTGAGGACAATGTGTGGTGTGAATATAATGCAGAGAATCCGTTGTTTGGAGATTAGGAGGAGGTGTGGGATTACCAAAAACTGTTATCCAGAGAGCTGAGGAGGGGTTGTTGAGATGGTTTGGACATATAGAAAGGAAGGAGCAAAATAGAATGACTTCGAGAGTGTATAAATCTGTAGTGGAGGGAAGGTGGGGTAGGGGTCGGCCTAGAAAAGGTTGGAGGGAGGGGGTAAAGGAGGTTTTGTGTGCGAGGGGCTTGGACTTCCAGCAAGCGTGCGTGAGCGTGTTAGATAGGAGCGAATGGAGACAAATGGTTTTTTATACTTGACGTGCTGTTGGAGTGTAGGCAAGGTAACAATTATGAAGGTTTTCAGGGAAACCAGCAAGCCGGACTTGATTCCTGGAGATGGAAAGTACAGTGCCGGCACTCTGAAGGAGGGGTGTTAATGTTGCAGTTTTGTAGCTGTAGTGTAAGCACGCCTCTGGCAAGACAGTGATGGAGTGAATGATGGTGAATGATGATGAAAGATTTTCTTTGTTGGGCCACCCTGCCTTGGTGGGAAACGGCCGATGTGTTAATAAATAAATATATATAATATATATATATATATATATATATATATATATATATATATATATATATATATATATATATATATATATGTGTGTGTGTGTGTGTGTGTGTGTGTGTGTGTGTGTGTGTGTGTGTGTGTGTGTGCACATCTTCAGATTCATACACACACATACACACATAGCACCACACACACACACATTTGTTTATTTTGAAGGCTATAACGAGGAGCAAGGCTGGAAAGAAAGAGCAATGGTCTGCTGGACTCTGAGCAATAATCAACTTGATAAATTCGGGTTGTATGCAAGAGTGGCTGAAGTTGGCTTGCTGCCAGGCGAGTGAGAGGCGCCACAGCTGAACTATGAAGACCGCTTGTTATAAACCCTCTCATGTGGCACTGTGACACTTCTTGCTCAGAGAAATGACGCCTAGTGGTACTGAGGTTCATACTGCACCCCAGACTGTATAACGTTGTCAATATTCCACAGTGTACGGCAGTGTTGTACCATGCAGTATACCAAGGACAGTGTGGTGCACACTGCACATTTTGGTACACAGTGTGCACCACACAGTGTGGTGCACAATGTGTACCAACGGAAGGTGTACTGATTTCAAACATGTCTATCAGGGAGCTGTTATTGCTGCAGTTTTTATTCCCATTACTTCTGCTGCTGCTGATGTTCTGCTCATAAAAGCAGATCCGCTGCTGTCGCAGGTGTGCCTCGTCACTGCTGTCATTGGTGCTCTTCCTCTTACGTCTGTTAGTATTGTTGTTAATGTTATTTTTTGTTCATTTTTCTAGTGCAAAATCAAGTGTGGCTTTTCTCTGAGGTTTTGAATATTGCGTTCTTATTAAGGTTATTTCTGCTCTCTGCTGTTGTCGGGTGTCCTGTCTCTGCTGTTGTTGCTGCTGTTAGTGCTTTCGACTATTGTTGTTAGATCCTCTATCACTGCTGTTACTGGTACTGTCTTTGCTGTTACTAGCGCTGTTCTTTGTTCCTGTTAGGTCTACTGTCTCTGCCTCTACCGTTGCTGTCAGTATTACCGACCTCATTCTGTTAACACCCTCACAACAGTACGATTATAAACTGTTGTATATCTTGTCGAAAACTTGTATATTACATATAATAAAAAAATGAGAGTCAGAAAGTGTTTAATGCAGCGAATTGTATTGACTGACGATCCGGATTCTCTCAACAACATATATGGGTTCCAATAGTGTGTGATGAGGCGGGTCAGGTGCCTATTGTGTGTTTCTGGAAGATTTCACGGATGTGTTGTCTTGTAGATGATGGGAAAACTGGTGGTGCTATTGTGATTGTGTGTGTGTGTGTATATATATATATATATATGTGTGTGTGTGTGTGCAAGGTGTGAGCATGTTAATGTATTTGATAATGAAACCCAGTGTTGAATTATTTTATCGTTTGTCTTGCCTCTCTCATGTGAATGAGCTCACATTTCTCCAGGTCATTACTGAAAACATATACAGCAATGTTTTATCACTGAAACCTGGGTCATCCCCACACCACCAGTGAGTCTAAACATTATGTTTTATGTGGGAGCTTAGCGTACCAGTGTCACCTTAGAGATTCCGGTCTTAACTCTGCTTGGTTTAATTGAAGATTCAGTAGCCTTCCCGTCTTAACTCTGCTTGTTTACTGATGTTCCAGTAGTCTTCCCGTCTTAACTCTGCTTGTTTACTGATGTTCCAGTAGTCTTCCCGTCTTAACTATGCTTGTTTACTGATGATCCAGTAGTCTTCCCGTCTTAACTATGCTTGTTTACTGATGTTCCAGTAGTCTTCCCGTCTTAACTATGCTTGTTTACTGATGTTCCAGTAGTCTTCCCGTCTTAACTATGCTTGTTTACTGATGTTCCAGTAGTCTTCCCGTCTTAACTATGCTTGTTTACTGATGATCCAGTAGTCTTCCCGTCTTAACTCTGCTTGTTTACTGATGATCCAGTAGTCTTCCCGTCTTAACTCTGCTTGTTTACTGATGTTCCAGTAGTCTTCCCGTCTTAACTATGCTTGTTTACTGATGTTCCAGTAGTCTTCCCGTCTTAACTATGCTTGTTTACTGATGTTCCAGTAGTCTTCCCGTCTTAACTATGCTTGTTTACTGATGTTCCAGTAGTCTTCCCGTCTTAACTATGCTTGTTTACTGATGTTCCAGTAGTCTTCCCGTCTTAACTCTGCTTGTTTACTGATGATCCAGTAGTCTTCCCGTCTTAACTCTGCTTGTTTACTGATGTTCCAGTAGTCTTCCCGTCTTAACTATGCTTGTTTACTGATGTTCCAGTAGTCTTCCCGTCTTAACTATGCTTGTTTACTGATGTTCCAGTAGTCTTCCCGTCTTAACTATGCTTGTTTACTGATGTTCCAGTAGTCTTCCCGTCTTAACTCTGCTTGTTTACTGATGTTCCAGTAGTCTTCCCGTCTTAACTATGCTTGTTTACTGATGTTCCAGTAGTCTTCCCGTCTTAACTATGCTTGTTTACTGATGTTCCAGTAGTCTTCCCGTCTTAACTATGCTTGTTTACTGATGATCCAGTAGTCTTCCCGTCTTAACTATGCTTGTTTACTGATGATCCAGTAGTCTTCCCAGGAAACCTGTACCAGTGACCATAGAAATCGAAACCAAATGAAGATAATGAAGTATCGGAGGTTTGAGTCACTTGTCATGTTCGCCTTGGCCTTGGCACCAGCAGTATGGCAGTACCAGGGTGGCATCTCTGGCAGGGCATGTCATCATCCGCTGGTGCCAGTCTTTGCTCCACTTAAACAGGAATGTTTTTCATGGGCATTGTTAGGTGTGTGTATGTGTGTGTACTCACCTAGTTGTGGTTGCAGGGGTCGAGTCATAGCTCCTAACCCCGCCTCTTCACTGGCCGCTACTGGGTCTCTCTCCCTTCGCCATGAGCCTTATCATACCTTTTCTTAAAGCTATGTATGGATCCTGCCTCCACTACATCGCTTCCCAAGCTATTCCACTTCCTGACCACTCTGTGACTGAAGAAATACTTCCTAACATCCCTGTGATTCATCTGAGTCTTCAACTTCCAACTGTGTCCCCTTGTTGCTGTGTCCCATCTCTGGAACATTCTGTCTCTGTCCACCTTGTCAATTCCTCTCAGTATTTTATACGTCGTTATCATGTCCCCCCTTACTCTTCTGTCCTCCAATGTCGTCAGGTCGATTTCCCTTAACCTCTGTACTCACCTAGTTTTGGTTGCAGGGGTCGAGTCATAGCTCCTGGCCCCTGTGTGTGTGTGTGTGTGTGTGTGTGTGCGAGGTTCAGAAATATATATAGTAAAATATTTAGGTTACAATATTTTTGACTAGTTTTTTCACACTGCAATAAAAAATGTGTTTCCATTTTTTGCGTTCATTAAAAAATGGGACGTGATACTTAAGTCAGCTGTGATGTGACGCAGTTTGGCGACCACCAGCACTTGTGTTGCAAGCTGCACTACTAGTGTTGCAGGCCTGCAGTGTTTGTGTTGCAAGCTTGCAGTGCTTGTGTTGGAAGCCTGCAGTGCTTGTAATGCAAGCCTGCAGTACTAGTGTTGCAAGCCTGCAGTGCTTGTGTGAAGGCCTGTAGTATTAGTGTTGCAAGCCTGCAGTGCTTGTTTTGCAAGCCTGCAGTGCCAGTGATGCAGGCCTTAAGTACTAGTGTTGCAGGTCTTAAGTACTAGTGCTGCAATCCTGCAGTGCTTGTGTTTCAGGCCTGAAGTACAAGGGTTGCAGGCCTGTAGTGCTTGTGTTGCAGGTCTGCAGTGCTAGTGTTGCAGGTCTGCAGCGCTAGTGTTGCAGGTCTGCAGCGCTAGTGTTGCAGGCCTACAGTGCTTGTACTTCAGGCCTTAAGTACTTGTGTTGCAGGCCTGCAGTGCTTGTACTGCAGTTAAGTACTAGTGGTGCGGGCCTGCAGTGCTTGTGTTGCAGGTTTGCAGTACTAGGGTTACAGGCCTGCAGTGCTTGAGTTGCAGGCCTTAAGTACTAGTGTTGCAAGCCTGCAGTGCTTGTGTTGCAGGCCTTAGGTATTTGTGTTGCAAGCCTGCAGTGCTTGTGCTGCAGTCCTTAAGTACTAGTGTTGCAAGCCTGCAGTGCTTGTGCTGCAGGCCTTAAGTACTTGTGCTGCAAGCCTGCAGTGCTTGTGCTGCAGTCCTTAAGTACTTGTGTTGCAGGCCTGCAGTACTATAAGCAACAACCAGTACCAGTCACAAACAAGGAATGCAGCTTCATTCAAAAATAACTGTATGGAACGATTACCACACACGAGGTGATCGAACCCGCCTCCTCCATTCTATCTCCCACGACAAGTCAGAAAGCCGCAGCACACATGACGGTCACCAGACCATCAAGGATTGTGCAACGCCACTAGATGGCTCTGGTTACAGTGCTTACACCTGGCAAAGATATATCTATAGGTCTGAGGTTGGTACTGCTTGTGCAACTGCAACACAGACGCCATATTTCACGTGACAAGCTGAACGTTTATTTTACGTCAGAAATATTGATATTATATTTAGGCTGACTTATAGATGAATTAAATAAATAATGAAGCAGGCGCCTTTATGGTAAAATACACAAGAACGTTCATTACATTATGTCACTGACGAGAATATTGCTTAGTGTACGTGTTCACACATCACTTTTTTCTTGATGTTTGTCCATCAAGACGCACAACTTTGTTAGTAATTCTTCTAGGTGAATAATTATAGTTAACCCTATGTTATTTATACATGTACTCGGAAGTGCCCCAAGAGACCTCAGTGCGGTGGCCTGCCTTCCACCTGCACGAGACACCAGTGTGGTGGCCTGCCTTCCACCTGCACGAGACACCAGTGTGGTGGCCTGCTTTCCACCTGCACGAGACACCAGCGTGGTGGCCTGCCTTCCACCTGCACGAGACACCAGTGTGGAGGCCTGCCTTCCACCTGCACGAGACACCAGTGTGGTGGCCTGCTTTCCACCTGCACGAGACACCAGTGTGGTGGCCTGCTTTCCACCTGCACGAGACACCAGTGTGGTGGCCTGCTTTCCACCTGCACGAGACCTCAGTGCGGTGGCCTGCCTTCCACCTGCACGAGACACCAGTGTGGTGGCCTGCCTTCCACCTGCACGAGACCTCAGTGCGGTGGCCTGCCTTCCACCTGCACGAGACACCAGCGTGGTGGCCTGCCTTCCACCTGCACGAGACACCAGTGTGGTGGCCTGCTTTCCACCTGCACGAGACACCAGTGTGGTGGCCTGCCTTCCACCTGCACGAGACACCAGCGTGGTGGCCTGCCTTCCACCTGCACGAGACACCAGCGTGGTGGCCTGCCTTCCACCTGCACGAGACACCAGTGTGGTGGCCTGCCTTCCACCTGCACGATAAACCAGTGTGGTGGCCTGCCTTCCACCTGCACGAGACACCAGTGTGGTGGCCTGCCTTCCACCTGCACGATAAACCAGTGTGGTAGCCTGCCTTCCACCTGCACGAAACACCAGTGTGGTGGCCTGCCTTCCACCTGCACGAGACACCAGCGTGGTGGCCTGCCTTCCACCTGCACGAGACCTCAGTGCGGTGGCCTGCCTTCCACCTGCACGAAACACCAGTGTGGTGGCCTGCCTTCCACCTGCACGAGAAACCAGCGTGGTGGCCTGCCTTCCACCTGCACGAAACACCAGTGTGGTGGCCTGCCTTCCACCTGCACGAAACACCAGTGTGGTGGCCTGCCTTCCACCTGCACGAAACACCAGTGTGGTGGCCTGCCTTCCACCTGTTGCCCTCAGGTGCTCAACTGAGAAGTTGACTCGTGTGAGGAAGAGGAGGAGGAGGAGGAGGAGGAGGAGGAGGAGGAGGAGGAGAGGAGGAGGAGGAGGAGGAGGAGGAGGAGGAGAGGAGGAGGAGGAGGAGGAGGAGGCGAGATAACTTGAGAGGAAGAATGGAAACTCAAGTTTAAGTTTTCTACAATATTAGCAACAACAACAGCAACAACGACAACAATAACAGCAACAACAACGACAGCAACAACGACAACAATAACATCAACAACAACGACAGCAACAACAGCAACAACAACAGCAATAACAACAGAAACAACGACAGCAACAACAACAAAATCAACAGCAACAAGAATACCTACAACAACAGCAATAACAGCAGCAAGAACAACTACAGCAACAAAAACAATAACAACAAAAGCAAAGTCAGCAGTCAGAGAGCTTCAACAGGAAACCATTCAATAAACTTCTTATTTAAAGCCCAGCCTCGAGTACTAAGCACCAGCGTGAAGCCCTCACTTGACCAAGCACATAATAAGCAATAGAATGTCTTAAGTTTTGATTTCAGGTTAGTAAGACTAAGGAGCAGAGTCTGTGAGAAATAATTATAAGTGTTATGTTATGCGTTGTTAGTGTGAATATCAAGAGGAGACATGATCAAGATGTAGGAGATACTTAGGGGAGGTATCCTTACTTGTCACTCTTCGCTTCACATCAAAACCCATCACTACCCATCACTACCCATCACCACCCATCACTACCCATCACTACCCATCACCACCCATCACTACCCATCACTACCCATCACTACCCATCACTACCCATCACCACCCATCACCACCCATCACTACCCATCACCACCCACCACTACCCATCACTACCCATCACTACCCATCACTACCCATCACTACCCATCACCACCCACCACTACCCATCACTACCCATCACTACCCATCACTACCCATCACTACCCATCACTACCCATCACCACCCACCACTACCCATCACCACCCATCACTACCCACCACTACCCATCACCACCCATCACTACCCATCACTACCCATCACTACCCATCACCACCCACCACTACCCATCACCAACCATCACTACCCACCACTACCCATCACCACCCATCACTACCCACCACTACCCATCACTACCCATCACTACCCATCACCACCCACCACTACCCATCACCACCTATCACTACCCACCACTACCCATCACCACCCATCACTACCCACCACTACCTATCACTACCCATCACTACCCATCACTACCCATCACCACCCACCACTACCCATCACTACCCATCACTACCCATCACTACCCATCACTACCCACCACTACCCATCACTACCCATCACTACCCATCACTACCCATCACCACCCACCACTACCCATCACTACCCATCACTACCCATCACCACCCATCACCACCCATCACTAACCATCACCACCCACCACTACCCATCACTACCCATCACTACCCATCACTACCCATCACTACCCATCACCACCCACCACTACCCATCACTACCCATCACTACCCATCACTACCCATCACTACCCATCACCACCCACCACTACCCATCACCACCCATCACTACCCACCACTACCCATCACCACCCATCACTACCCACCACTACCCATCACCACCCATCACTACCCATCACTACCCATCACTACCCATCACTACCCATCACCACCCACCACTACCCATCACCACCCATCACTACCCACCACTACCCATCACCACCCATCACTACCCATCACTACCCATCAATAGCCATCACTACCCATCACTACCCATCACCACCCATCACTACCCATCACTACCCATCACTACCCATCACTACCCATCACCACCCATCACTACCCATCACTACACATCACTACCCATCACAAGCCATCACTACCCATCACCACCCATCACTACCCATCACTACCCATCACTACCCATCACCACCCATCACCACCCATCACTACCCATCACTACCCATCACTACCCATCACCCATCACCGGTAAGCTCTTCACTTACCGGCACCAGTTAGAGACATTTTAAATTTTGCAGTTCAGCCTAAAAGCCGGACATCCAGATAGAGGTTTACATCAGTCACCCATCGGGTCACCCCTCCCGTCACCCTTCCCGTCACCCCTCCCGTCACCCTTCCCGTTACCCCTCGGGACACCCCTCCCGTCACCCCACCCGTCACCCCACCCGTCACTCCTCCAAAAACTCTTTCAAAGTTCACATCATGTGGCAGGATTTGATGAAATAACTTACGACAAGCGTGGTGTTCCGGGGTGTGGGAGTAACCATCTAGCTGCAGCCAGACGCCCATACTTATCTGGGGTGTGACTGTGCGGATAAAGTACTGTGTACTTTGATGTACCGTGGGATGAGAGATTATATATATATATATATATATATATATATATATATATATATATATATATATATATATATACTATTTTTGCGGCTTATAAGACGCGGCTTATAAGACTTGTTTTAGTTTCAATAGTTCGGACGTAATTGGGAGACCTACAGCCCACCCCACACCCCAAACTTATAGCTCTCGTCACTGACCTTCAGTTTATTGGACGCAGGGTGGTTTTTTGGAGACATTTTATGGAAAAAATGTGGCTAATAAGCCTCGAAATACGGTATATATAATTTTAATGCCCGTGTGTTTTTTTAGAAAGATTTATTACTACTGAATAATTATTTTAATAGATATTTTGGTATATTGATTGGTGCGTCTTGTATCCCAGATAATGATAATGATACTAAAAACGTTTCTTCTAAAAACTGTTGGTGGTTATAATCCGACGTTTATCTGGCTTTATAACAGTGTAAACGAATAACGCTAATGATTCAAGTATAACTCTCTCTCTCTCTCTCTCTCTCTCTCTCTCTCTCTCTCTCTCTCTCTCTCTCTCTCTCTCTCTCTCTCTCTCTCTCTCTATCTCTCTCTCTCTCTGATGCCGAGGCCGTCGACGCTTCTGCAATATGCATCAGCAGAGCATCCAGAGACCTTTAACCAACTGTGATCCTGATAGCAAAGCTTCACACTGCTCTGTTCTACCGCTGGTACCTACACTCACACTCACACAACTAGGTGAGTACACACACACACACACACACACACATACACTCACACATACACTCACACACACAGCTGGGTAGACAGGACGGGGTGCGTCACCAACAAGGGATGTATCAAGTGCTAGAGGGCATACACACAACTGAGGGAAGGTGAAGCAGTTACTCAGTGACCTCGATACCTCAAAGGCGATGGGTCCGGACAATATCTCGCCGTGGGTTCTTCGGGAAGGAGCTGAGGTACTGAGTGTGCCACTTACCATAATATTCAACACATCCCTTGAAACTGGGCAGCTACCTGAGGTATGGAAAAAGGCCAACGTAGTCCCCATCTTTAAAAAAGGAGACAGAAAGGAGGCACTAAACTATAGACCGGTGTCACTTACGTGTATAGTGTGCAAAGTCCTGGAGAAAATCATCAGGAAAAGAATGGTGGAGCATCTGGAACAGAACAGGATAATCAACGCCAGACAGCACGGATTCAGGGAAGGCAAATCCTGTGTAACAAACCTCCTGGAGTTCTATGATAAAGTAACAGAGGTAAGGCAAGAGAGAGAAGGGTGGGTTGATTGCATTTTCTTGGACTGCAGGAAGGCCTTCGACACAGTTCCTCATATGAGATCAGTAAAGAAGTTGAAAGACCAAGCGTGTATAACAGGAAGGGCACTGGAATGGATCAGGGAATACCTCACAGGGAGGCAACAACGAGTCATGGTGCGCGATGAGGTATCACAATGGGCGCCTGTGACGAGCGGTGTACCGCAAGGGTCAGTCCTAGGACCAGTGCTATTCTTTTTATATGTGAATGACATGTCGGACGGGATAGACTCAATAGTGTCTCTGTTCGCAGATGATGTGAAATTAATGAGGATGAAGACCAAGCACAACTTCAAAGAGACCTGGACAAGCTTGACATCTGGTCTAACAACTGGCTTCTCGAATTTAACCCCACCAAATGAAAAGTCATGAGGATCGGAGAAGGGCAAAGAAGACCGCTGACAGAGTACAAGCTAGGTGGACAAAGGCTACAAAACTCATCAAAGGAAAAAGACCTTGGGGTGAGTATAACGCCAAGCACGTCTCCGGAGGCACACATCAACCAGATAACTGCGGCAGCATATGGGCGACTGGCAAACCTAAGATTAGCGTTCCGTTACCTTAACAAGGAATCGTTCAAGACACTGTACACCGTGTACGTCAAGCCCATACTAGAGTATGCAGCACCAGTCTGGAACCCACACCTGGTCAAGCACGTCAAGAAACTAGAGAAAGTGCAAAGGTTTGCGACAAGGCTAGTTCCACAACTCAGGGGAATGTCATATGAAGAAGGTTGAAGAAAATAGGACTAACAATACTGGAGGACAGAAGGGTTAGAGGAGACATGATAACGACATACAAAATACTGCAGGTAATCGACAAGGTAGATAGTGACAGGATGTTCCAGAGAGGGAACACAGAAACAAGGGGACACAACTGGAAGCTGAAGACTCAGATGAGTCAAAGGGATGTTAGGAAGCACTTCTTCAGCCATAGAGTAGTTAGGAAGTGGAATAGTCTAGCGAACGATATAGTGGAGGCGGGAACCATACATAGTTTTAAGACAAGGTATGATAAAGCTCATGGAGCAGGAAGAGCAGAGACCCAGTAGCGGACAGCGAAGAGGCTGAGCCAGGAGCTGAGTCTCGACCCCTGCAACCACAATTAGGTGAGTGCACACACACACACACACACACACACACACTCACTCACACACTCACACAAACACACACACACACACACTCACACACACACACACACATACACACACACACACACACACACACACACACACACACACACTCACACTCACACACACACACAGACACTCACACACACACACACACACACTCACACTCACACACACACACACACACACACACACACACACCACTCCAGTTACCTGCCGGAGAAGATCTGGTTTTATGGCAAGGAGGCAAATGACTGTCGACAACTTGAGCAAAACGTTCACGAATACATTACCTAAGAACTCCTTTGCTGACGACGTTTCGGTGTTAGTGACCTCGATCACTTAAAAGGTCAAAAGAGAACGCTTCGCTTCCGTTTAAACTTACTGTGGTCTTTTCTCTGGTCTTGTGTACAGGTGAACTTTACCAGTTCAACCTTTATTCTTTATCTAAGCTGATGTACAGTTCATTGCTTGCCTTGGTGGTAAATTGTCAGGGCTTTCATTACCCACGAGGACTTTGCCCCCCGAAATCCCTTCCAGGTATACTCTCCAGGTATACTCTCCAGGTATACTCTCCAGGTATACTCTCCAGGTATACTCTCCAGGTATACTCTCCAGGTATAGGTCAGGAATTTCTAAACCCATCACATTCCCAATCCGTATCCTCCCCCACCCAGCACATTTCCAGCGTAGAATTTCCCCACCTAACACATATCTACTTCATACCTCTCATCAAACACATTTCTCAACTTACATTTCCCAGTCATTACGTTTCCATTTCTCATGTCACTTTTCTCTCCCCCTCAATCATTAAGGTCAATGACTTATCTCCCCTTTCCATCACCCTTTTCCCCACCACTCTCCCTCCCTTCCCCTCATTTCTACCTCGATATCTCTGCCTCCCCAACCTCGTCTGCACTCCCCTCTCCCCACTTTTTCACCCACTTCCCCAGGATTGCAGAACTGACTTAAAGCTTACACGTCCTCTTTCTTATCCGAACAGCGACGATAAAGAGCTGGCTTTAATTATCACAATGTTCGGCTCTATGTAGAGCTTAGTAAGTGTTGATCTCTATAAAGAGCTTCATTAATTTTTAGCTTCGTCCATGTTTAGCTCTGTATAGAGATTTAGAGCTTAGTCCATGTTCAGCTCTGTAAAGTGTTTTGTGTAGAGCTTAGTCATATTTTACCTCTATGTGGAGGTTCATCAGTGTTCAGCTCTGTGTGGAGGTTCATCAGTGTTCAGCTCTGTGTGGAGGTTCATCAGTGTTCAGCTCTGTGTGGAGGTTCATCAGTGTTCAGCTCTGTGTGGAGGTTCATCAGTGTTCAGCTCTGTGTGGAGGTTCATCAGTGTTCAGCTCTGTGTGAGGAGGTTCATCAGTGTTCAGCTGTGTGTGGAGGTTCATCAGTGTTCAGCTGTGTGTGGAGGTTCGTCAGTGTTCAGCTCTGTGTGGAGGTTCATCAGTGTCCAGCTCTGTTATTGTTGAACTGGGAATGAAGGAAGGATGTAAGTAAGTAGTGATGTAAGGGTGAGAGGAGAGAGAGTGGAGACAGGGAAAGAGAGGAGAGATGGAATGGAAGAAGACAGAAAGAGAGAGAGAGAGAGAATTAATCGATAATTTTTTTATAATTGACATTGATTATAGCAGCAGCATGCAAGTGGGAAGGGAGGGGAAGGACTGGAATGGGAAGGGAGGGGAAAGGTAGGGAAGGGGAGGTTAAGAGAGGAGGGGAGAGAAAGGTAAGAGGGGGACATCACCTAGAAAGGATAAACAGGCTTTTGCCTGACCATGCTTCATTAGTGATGGGAGACTAGTGTTACATTAGTGACGGGAGACTACTCCCATATTAGTGATGGGAGACCAGTCCCACATTAGTGATGGGAGACCAGTGTTACATTAGTGACAGGAGACTACTCCCATATTAGTGATGGGAGACCAGTCCCACATTAGTGATGGGAGACCAGTGTTACATTAGTGATGGGAGACTACTCCCATATTAGTGATGGGAGACCAGTCCCACATTAGTGATGGGAGACCAGTGTTACATTAGTGATGGGTGACTACTCCCATATTAGTGATGGGAGACCAGTCCCACATTAGTGATGGGAGACCAGTGTTACATTAGTGATGGGAGACTACTCCCATATTAGTGATGGGAGACCAGTCCCACATTAGTGATGGGAGACCAGTGTTACATTAGTGATGGGAGACTACTCCCATATTAGTGATGGGAGACCAGTCCCACATTAGTGATGGGAGACCAGTGTTACATTAGTGATGGGAGACCAGTCCCACATTAGTGATTTGAGACCAGTGTTACATTAGTGATGTGAGACCACTCTCATATTAGTAATGGGAGACCAGTGTTATATGAGTGTTGGAAGACCTGTGTTACATGAGTAATGGGAGACCAGTGTTACATGAGTGTCGGAAGACCAGTGTTACATGAGTAATGGGAGACCAGTGTTACATGAGTGTTGGGAGACCAGTGTTACATGAGTGATGGGGGACCAGTGTTACATGAGTAATGGGAGACCAGTGTTACATGAGTGTCGGAAGACCAGTGTTACATGAGTGTTGGGAGACCAGTGTTACATAATAATAATAATAATAATAATAATAATTTTTATTTCAATGCATGTTACAAGTGTACAATGTTATTGGTAGTTACAATTATAAAACAATTATAAAACTGTAATGCAAGGAGAGCCACTGAATAATAGGAGACCAGTGTTACATGAATGATGGGAGACCAGTGTTACATGAGTAATGGGAGACCAGTGTTACACGAGTGATGGGAGACCAGTGTTACATGAGTAATGGGAGACAAGTGTTAAATGAGTGTTGGGAGACCAGTGTCACATGAGTGATGGGAGACTAGTGTTACACGGGTGATGGGAGACCAGTGTTACACGAGTGATGGGAGACCAGTGTTAAATGAGTGATGGGAGACCAGTGTTACATGAGTGATGGGAGACCAGTGTTACATGAGTGATGGGAGACCAGTGTTACATGAGTGATGGGAGACCAGTGAGATTGGCTTTATACTAGAAGTGCTAAACAGGTGTATAGGAACATGGGAATCAAATTCCTTTAGAATTATTTTCAAAGCACCAGTTAGAAGCGTATTAGATGACGTATTTGACAAGACGTTCACCTTGGTAATCAGTCATTTTTAAGACGTAGGTGGATAGACACATAAGACGTATAGATGAACAAGACACTTCAGACATAGATGAATTAGACACATAAGACGTAGATTAATAAGATGTATCAGGCGTAGATGAGTAAGACTCTTAAGGCGTAGATGAATGAGACACATGTGCAGCCCTGAGACATTTATATTTGTGGAAAAAAAGATGAATGTGTTGCACATGTGTCTTATTCATCTTATGATGATGATAAACATCCTATGGAAGATCATATGTAAAAATGTTTGTAAATGTCTGGAAGAAGTCTTGAGTTTGTTCAGAATGTTGACTGTGGTAGTGAATGTTGACTGTGGTAGTGAATGTTGACTGTGGTAGTGAATGTTGACTGTGGTAATGAATGTTGACTGTGATAGTGAATGTTGACTGTGATAGTGAATGTTGACTGTGGTAATGAATGTTGACTGTGGTAATGAATGTTGACTGTGGTAGTGAATGTTGACTGTGATAGTGAATGTTGACTGTGGTAATGAATGTTGACTGTGATAGTGAATGTTGACTGTGATAGTGAATGTTGACTGTGGTAGTGAATGTTGACTATGGTAGTGAATGTTGACTATGGTAGTGAATGTTGACTGTGATAGTGAATGTTGACTGTGATAGTGAATGTTGACTGTGATAGTTAATGTTGACTGTGATAGTGAATGTTGACTGTGGTAGTGAATGTTGACTATGGTAGTGAATGTTGACTATGGTAGTGAATGTTGACTGTGATAGTGAATGTTGACTGTGATAGTGAATGTTGACTGTGGTAGTGAATGTTGACTGTGATAGTGAATGTTGACTGTGATAGTGAATGTTGACTGTGATAGTGAATGTTGACTGTGGTAGTGAATGTTGACTGTGATAGTGAATGTTGACTGTGATAGTGAATGTTGACTGTGATAGTGAATGTTGACTGTGGTAGTGAATGTTGACTGTGGTAGTGAATGTTGACTATGGTAGTGAATGTTGACTGTGGTAGTGAATGTTGACTGTGATAGTGAATGTTGACTGTGATAGTGAATGTTGACTGTGATAGTAATGTTGACTGTGGTAGTGAATGTTGACTGTGGTAGTGAATGTTGACTATGGTAGTGAATGTTGACTATGGTAGTGAATGTTGACTGTGGTAGTGAATGTTGACTGTGATAGTGAATGTTGATTGTGGTAGTGAATGTTGACTGTGGTAGTGAATGTTGACTGTGATAGTGAATGTTGACTGTGGTAGTGAATGTTGACTGTGATAGTGAATGTTGACTGTGATAGTGAATGTTGACTGTGATAGTGAATGTTGACTGTGATAGTGATTGTTGACTGTGATAGTGATTGTTGACTGTGATAGTGAATGTTGACTGTGATAGTGAATGTTGACTACGATAGTGAATGTTGACTGTGATAGTGATTGTTGACTGTGATAGTGAATGTTGATGACCAACAGTGGAAAGTTAGTGAGAATCACGAGTATTACTACGAGCCTCAACCACTGTAGTGTTGAATAGTTGACTTCACACACACACACACACACACACACACACACACACACACACAATTCCCTTCATTATAACTCAAGAAAACATGGACCATCTGAGCTGGAAAAACATTCCTGTTTTTTTGCCACTCACATATAATTTGTCAGAAAAAATTCAGACATGAATTGCCAGAGAAAAAAAATAAATCTTACAGATTTAAAGATGTGAAACTTACAAGACACCTGTATACGTCCGCATCTGTCATAAATTGAGTTTTATTGGGCAGGTGTTCGGTAGCCTTGATGAATCTCGACTCTAATACCTGAGCTATCAAATACATTGATGAATATCAAATATATTGATGTACAACACCTGGCCATCTTCACTGAGAGATTCCCAGGTGTTGTACATGTGTCTTGAGCATCAAGATACTTGTATTACGCCATTGATCAAATGACATCAAACACAGTATTGAACACCTTTTAGAAAAGGACTAAGATACATCCGCAGCGCTAGGTATCTTACCAAAGATATTGCATGAGATAGTTTACTTTTCACGATATACGGGTTTTAAAAATCTAATTTTTATAGATGACAGTGAAGCAGCATCTACATGTAACAATCATCACTAGAACACATAGATGAATTAGAGTCCAGGAGAAAGTAGATGAGGAGGAGAAGTAGATGAAGCAATTAGCCTCGGTTGAGGGACTGATTGACGAAGTGGATGGGTACTCAACTGACTGGTAGTCACCGTACTGGTACTCACCTGACTGGTACTCACCTAACTGTAGTCACCGTACTGGAACTCACATAACTTGTAGTCACCGTATTGATAGTCACCGTACTGACACCCAGTTAGATGAGTACCAGTTAGGTGATAATTACCTTGCTAACATATTACTTAATTTTGGCAGTGTTGATAATAAAGTAGATATCATAAGCAATTTATATATGGGTAAGAAGTGCCAATATTACCATTCAGACCACATGACTGATTCACTTATTGATATAATCTTATTGCACAAAAAGTGTTGTCAGTGGCAGTGACCGTAATAGGTGTCATGGGTGACAGTGAACGTAATAGGTGTCGTGGTTGGCAGTGACCGTAATAAGTGTCATGAGTGGCAGTGACCGTAATAGGTGTCATGAGTGGCAGTGACCGTAATAGGTGTCGTGGGTGGCAGTGACCGTAATAGGTGTCATGAGTGGCAGTGACCGTAATAGGTGGTGTCATGAGTGGCAGTGACCGTAATAGGTGTCGTGAGTGACAGTGACCGTAATAGGTGTCGTGAGTGGCAGTGACCGTAATAGGTGTCGTGAGTGGCAGTGACCGTAATAGGTGTCGTGAGTGGCAGTGACCGTAATAGGTGTCATGAGTGGCAGTGACCGTAATAGGTGTGGGTGGCAGTGAACTTAATAGGTGTCGTGGGTGGCAGTGAATGTAATAGGTGTCGTGGGTGGCAGTGAGCGTAGTAGATTTCGTGGGTGGCAGTGAACGTAATAGGTGTCGTGGGTGGCAGTGAGCGTAGTAGATTTCGTGGGTGGCAGTGACCGTAATAAGTGTCGTGGGTGGCAGTGAACGTAATAAGTGTCGTGTGTGGCAGTGACTGTAATAGGTGTCGTGGGTGGCAATGAACGTAATAGGTGTAGTAGGTGGCAGTGAACGTAATAGGTGTAGTGGGTGGCATGAACGTAATAGGTGTCGTGGGTAGTGTATGTAATGGAACTGATGTCGTGGGTGTGTATATAAAAGGTGTGAGTGGCGGTGTGTATGAGTGTGACAGAACTGTACCTTTGGGTTTAGAGCGGCTAAAGGCTCAACTTCCTGTTCAACAAACAAATGCTACGATATCAACACCAGCGCATTCTACAAGGTGGAAACAAAGGACACCTGTAGGGTTTTTCCTGTAGAGTTAGAGCGCTGTAGAGTCTCTCACTGACCACCTCAAAGTGAAATGTTTGTTGAAGTTCCATCAATTATTGAAACCAGGACTCTACGCCTGATAGCCAGGCTCGATTCATTGATCACTGACGGCTCGATGGGTGGACGTG